>SAUE01000128.1:123309-135384 GCA_009724625.1 Deladenus siricidicola | reverse complement strand
TTTTAGCGTATTTGAGAACCTATAAAACTGTTTTTGGGCGATTTCGGGTGGTAACCATATTAATCAATTTAACCGAATATTTCATCACAAAGTGTTTGGTAAAAGATGATTTTTGACATATTTACTTTACGTAAACATAAATCCTATATACATAAAATTACAAAATCGCATATTTTTGTCATTTTTTATGAAGTTCATATACCAAATCGATAATTTCATATGTTATTCGAAAAAGGAAAGCGGGCGAATTGATTAGTATAACAATTCGCAACGTTCACTCCTCGAGGAGGATCCTCAATAAATTATATTCAACAAAAATTTTACTGTTCTCGAAATTTTAATTTTTTTTCAAATATGAGTCAATCGAATCGAAATCTCGACTATAGTGTGATCTGATGAACCGATTGACAGCACGCTCAATCAATTTCGCCAACTACCGGCTGAGTTATGCTTGAAGAACGAGTGAAGGTCAATTACGGCCGAGAATCTGACTTCATTTTTGGAATCAGAATGGTCGATAACCACGAGTACACATTTTTTTGCCCGAAATTTCATGTTTTTATAATTTAAATTATGCTCGATGTGTAGGTGACAGTGTTTCCAAATTTTGGCTAAAGTTAAATTTCGACTTTCCCGCGCTTTTCTGGATTGCCCGAGTATCCCATCAATGTGGGCAATCGATATGTCAGTGAATAGCCCATTAAAAATTATGTTGATCTGTGTAATCAAAAATGCCCAAAACCCAAAATATATGAATGCTGTCTGCGATAGAAAAAAGCGCGGGAAAGTCGAAATTTAACTTTAGCCAAAATTTGGAAACACTGGTTGGTGAACAAGATTAGAGAAGTTGAAGCCGAAATACGTTTGAATATAAGAAAGCCAATCGTGGTGGGACTAATTGCCATTTAACTTTCGTTAAAAAAATTTAACTTTCGCCAAAAGTTAAATTAAAAATTTCACTTTCATTTTTAACTTTGCAAAGTTAAATGAAAAATTTCACTTTTGCTTTTAACTTTCAAAAGTTAAATTAAATGTTTAACTTTTGCTTTTAATTTTCAAACGTTAAATTAAGCTTTTAACTTTTGCTTTTAACTTTGATAAGTAAAATTAAATTTTATTTTCATCAATTTTTAAGTTAAAAATTTTTAACTTTGGAAACGCTGGGATAATTTGACAGTTCACGGCGTGATCAATTTTGTTTTGAAGATGTTCTTTATTTTGGACCAAATTTTTTTGATACAGAAAAATTTTTTTTGTGAAAACAAGTCGCTTTTTTAGTCAGGTTAAACGCAATTATATAAAAATATCAAATTTAGGTTGTAGAGAATTTCACAAGCTGCAAGATAGGCTAGAAGATAATATTATAAATTCCAAGGACTTCCTGGTCACCCTGTATTTCGGTTTAATGTAAAGCGAGATTCAGAAAAATAACAAACAGGATGTTCTTTAGAAAGGGTAAATATCTAGAATGCGACTCACATTGTGTTGGTTAATAAAGATGTTTATCTTTTTGCTATTGGAAACAACAAACGATAAATGAAAAATAAGAAATGAATTTTTCAATTGAATATCTTATTAAAAAAGTGAAGAAGTATTATCAGAGTAAAAATAATGAGTGAAAGCACGCGAGATTATCAAGCAATAATAATAATTTTCTTCCGTTTGAAAAAAAGGAACAACTTCCGATCCGTATATTTAACGAAACATGCTTATGTACATAGTTAACTACCTCGATGAGTTTTTATATACATATTTTTTTATAATAATTGTTTATCTCAGCTTCATCTAAGTAGTTTTTTGAGCAAAGTTTTGTAATTTATGACAAATCCATAAGTTGTTAAATTTCATTTTCAAATTGACATTTTTTAATTAAAAAAATTTCAATTTGAAAATGAAAATTCACTTTATAGGGATTTGATACAATATTGCAGGAGCATATGCAATTTGAAGTTATACAAGAAGAAACAAGAACTGGCCACGCCAATTTTTTCAAAAAATAGGAAAATTTTTCATTTTTTACTGTTCTTTCTTCGTCGTATTCAATCCTCACAATTAAGCATGCTTTCGAAAGCTCAGTGCGAGTTTTCATATAAGATATTACTTTCAAGTACGGTCAAAAATGACCTATCCGTAACTTTTGAATGATGTATTGCGGAAACGTTAAGTGTTGATAAACTACATTGGATTACTACATCGTGGAAACGGTAGTTGTTATAAAAGTTGCACGATCATAAATACATAAATACATGAGTTACTACGAGGCTACAATAATTGTTTAAAAATAACAAGCACCTAAACAGCATTGCACAGTATTTATTCATGATTAATGCAAAATCATTTGAAAGACAAAAGAAGTTATGTATTCAATCTCATTATTGAGTTTTAAAAAACACGCCGAACATAGTTCATACCGGTTGGTATTGAACAAAACATCAAAAATGAGAATTTTTCAAGCGTGTAAGCGTAAGATGCTGCAAAATAATTTCTCTTATTATTCTTTCCTCTTGTTCTTCTTTGTTTATTTAAATTGGAATTGGATAGTAGCCAGTCATAATTTCTTTCACTTCTTAAAGAATCAAACGTATGTAATTGTAAAAAAATGAAAACTATTTCATGAAAAATTCGTTGCTTTGATAAAGTAATATTAATAGAGGAAGATTATAGGGGGAGCGCTCTTGTCTTCTTTGTCTAAAAAATATGGAATTTTGTTGTTGCTTATACTTATCCTTCCTAAACGTATTATAAACACATTAAATTTAATGAATTGTATAATTCTAACTGTGTATACTGTATCCAAAATCTGTCACGTTTCTGTCAATCAGTTTATCAGCCGCTTTGCTTTTCTCTCTCTTTCAAGTGTTACCATTTTTTTCTCATGGATCTTCACACCTATCTAAAATGTAAGTCAAATAAACTTAGAAAATGATATGCACTGAACGTGATATTGTAGTGTATTGTACGTAATATCGCGTATAATGCCTTTAATTTGGGTAATATAAATAAAAAAATAAATTGCTAGTTATGATTAGAATTGCTAGCTATTATTAGAAAATACACTCCCACCAATTGGGACCAGCCATCATGTATTACGTTTTGTGAGGAAATGGACGCGACTTCTATCTAATATCATCGCTTGAAATTTCTTTTCATCTTTTTTTCATACAAATTTCTTTTCGCCTTTCTCGTAGCATCCTTTTCTCATCACCAGCAAAAAAACTAACCAAAATAAGAAGAAAGTGTACATCTTCGCTTTTACGAAACATTACCATCAATAACAACGACATTCCTATCACTAGCACTGTATATGTATGCATCAAAAAATTTAATGGTACTAAATTATTGCCTCTACTATGATAAAGTGAAGACTTGATTGTATGAAAGAAATTTTTAATAAATACTTATTTTTGTGGATATTGGATTGACAGACAATTGCGCCCCCAGATAAGAAATTTATGCTACAGACATTTACGCTCTTCGATGCGCCCCAAAATGTTGCAACATTTCGAAGCGCGAATGTCCTAAACTAAAAACGAATAAATTAATATCATTCCTATTTAACAAAATCTTTTAAGAATATATTTTCAGAGGCTTAAAAATTCTGCAGTCTTAGATATATTCTCCTGATTCCGATAAGTTTTATTACCGAAGATTTTCAATTTTGTATGAAAATTTGACTTGACATGATTTTTGATTTAGTAAATGTCAGGTTAAAGTCAAAGAAAGACTGCATCACTCGGTTAGGTTATATTTAGTTTTTGACGGTTATGAAAACACAATAATAGTACCAATTGTACGATAATTCGAGGCTCTGCGTTCGTTCCATAATGATCAAATGAGTGGTTTGTCCCAATATACAACAAATACATATATTAATTGGAAGAATATATTTTAAAAATGGTTTACATAAAATGGTCAAAATTAAAAGTAAAAACGCCGAATGAGTAAAAGTAAAAAAAAAACTAATTTTTACATATTTTCATTCTCAATAATTTAATAACGAATTACACAAATTACACACATACCTACACACATACCTGCACGCATACAAACATACACATACATACATACATGTATATTACACTACTAATGTTCAGTCATAAAATTGGGCCACACCGTATATCAAAAATGTTTGCAGCATAATTAAATTTAAAAAGTATAATTTTGCGTTGTTGAACGATGTGCCAATATTATGTAAAAACGAGATAACTTGACGGAAAATTCAAGTTCATGCATATTGTAACGGCTTATTGTAAATGAATGGAATTCTATATCGATAACGTTTTAAATTAATTCAAGAAAATGGACGGAAATGCACATTTGGAGGAAGGCAAGATCTTGCACCACCTCCTACAAGAAGTGCATAGTTCGAACGGCTTTGTTGAAGGTTTTTTACGCGAATGATTTGATGGATCAATATCATCATTGCATGGCTCTGCAACATTTGCGAACGAAATAATATTAAATTTTTACTATATTTTCTAAATTTGAAATGAACATTTTTGAAAATTTAGTTCTTTAACTTTAACCGACAGAAAGTTTATTTTGGTAACAACCAAATAAAAGATAATTTCAAGCTTCAAAAAACAGCAAAAATTTTTCAATTTAGTAATAAAAAAGAATTTAAAATTATATTGTCTCGTCAACAAGAGTTATAGTCGTCCATTTCCATATCGTATACATATGTACATATATGTATAATTTCAGAGGATCAAAGAGAAATCAACAACAATGAGCAGGTTAATAGCATGATTGAGAACTACCGAAATCATGTCGTAAAACAGCAGAAGAAATTGTCCAATGGAAGTAGCAAGATTGTGAATCATATTAAGCAAAATAGGTAATGTTTGATCATATATTTTATCTGTACAAGAAATTGCAAACATTGCTGCCATGAGTTGAATTTATTTGATTCGCATGACTTAAAAAGTGTACGTAGACTGACTCCACGCTTTTGTGGAGCCCCCAAAAATGATCACAAATCTTTCGAAATAAGACCATTTTGAAATTACATATTTTGTTATTGCAAAAATTGAAATTCCAGATAACATTTTTATGAACAGGGGATAAATATTTTAATTGGAATTTTCCATCATAAAACAGACTTATTGCACGATTAACGATTTTCAAATATTCCGAAATAAAATATCGTTTTTAGAAGTTATTTGCCTTTGGATAACTATAACGAGCCAACCAATGCGTCATTAATGAGTCACTCTCAGCCCTGCCTTTATTCGGTAGCCGATCAGAGAATGGAACAGTAAGAGTTTCCTTAATTCTTAAATTTCCCAAACTAACAAAAATGTGTTCAGGCCACCAAAAAACAACTTCCTTCATTATCAGCATTCTTCGGATCCAAGAGAAGAAGCTATTACGGTAAGTAATGAAAACGATAACGGTTCAAAGAACATGAATGATACCGTACTTCTAAGGCATGAGATTGGCTTTCTCAAACAACAGGTCGATTTTCTACAAAAGAAAACAGAGAAACTAAAGCAGGTCAGTTTTTTCCGGTTTGATAAAATATGAATTTTATTATTCCCAAAAAATTTTAGCTGGAAGATTCTTACAGTAGAATTGAGCAAGAATTTGAACAAGTCCTCTCTCAGCGCGAAAAGCATGAACGTTTGGAGAAATCGGCTTTGTCAAAAATGGAACAGCTAATTCAGCGGTTAACACATGAAAATGAAATTTTGCATAAAGACAATCAGAAGCTAAATACGTTTATCTGCGATCAACAACAACAGCTAATTGGCTCACAACAGAAATTGAGTAGCATCGATGGCGCAGAAAGTCAACAGCAGCAAATGGTTCAATTGAATATGATTTTGAACGATTTGGTGCCCAAAAATAAGGAATTAGTGGCAATCGAAGAACGCCAACGCATTGAACTTGATGCTCAACGTACCACGCTCGAGGAACAACGAACGCATATTGATATGCTCGAGAAAGCATTATCGAATGCCCAAGAAAGGTTTGATAATTAAAAAAATGTGGGCCTCGCTAACGTTTTTCCCAGAAATCAGAGATTTGTGTTAAACTTTGTATTCTAGATATTATTCACTTATTTTTCATAAAGACTTTTTGGGAATTCTTTATACAAAAATTAGTTTTAAGATTGCTAGCAAAAGATCGTCAAGCAATGGACGCGGTTGCAGTGATGGACAAATGTGCACATTTGCAAAAACTTTTGCAGGAATCGTTGGACGAAAAGCAAAAGCGTCAAGATGAATACACAAAACAAAAGGCGCAGCTCGAAATGGAGCTTGCTCAATTGCGACTCCAGGTGGCAAAGGTATCAACTAATAGTAAATGATTATGGGAAAACATAGGATTTTCGAATGATCGAAATTCCGAATTAAATTCCGAATTAAAAAAATGAATCCAAAAATTGTTAAATGGAAAAACCTATTTGCAGAATACATATGTACATATATGACAATTACAAGAATATACATATCAGGGGTGTGGAAATTTTGGAGTTTTGAATTGTTTTTCTTTTTGATAAAATTTCTTTTTCGATTTTCTTAATCTTTTTTTGACTTTCGATTTTCAGAATTGAAAAGTCCCTTTTATTTTCGATTTTCGAAATCTCAAATTCATTTTTAATACACCCTGATACATTTTTCAGATCTCTTTTTATTAAAAATATGATTTTTCCCTAATAAGTATGTGCTAATTGGAAGGGGGCATGAAAAAGATATGTGAATAAGCCACATTTTGTACATGTGAAATTTCAAGTTCCACAACTTTCCTGTAGTGTTTATTTATTTAATAAATTAACATAATTCAATAAGTTTATTGAATATTCAAAAGCGTTACAATGAAGAATTACAACGCAATAAGTGGAAATTTTTGGACATGCGGACATTTTTAACCTGATAAATAGCTAATGAATATATGCCAATTTTAAAGGATGCGTCAACATTTGGACCTCGAAAGGGAGCAAAGTCGCCAGAAAACGAAGAAATTATGAAGTTGAAGAAAACCGTTTACACAAAAGACGAGCGAATTTCACAGTTAGAAAGTAGTTTATTGAATATTCAAAAGCGTTACAATGAAGAATTACAACGCAATAATTCGGATAGTACAAACGTTTTGTAAGCTTTTTAAACTCAAATCTTTTTTCGTAATATTAAATAAAATAGGAATAATTTGTAAAAAAACATGCAAAATACATGTTGTATGTATTATGAACTCAACGCAAACATTTGTTGAAAAATTTTATACTGTTTTTATTGATTTTCAGGCACAAAAAATTACACGTGCTAGAAACTGAAAATGTGGAAAAAGAACGGCGAATTCAGGAACTTTTGGACGAAAAGCAGCGTATCCACGGCCAGTGGGCGGAAGAACGCCGTTCTTTGGACCACCGAGTGCGACTTTTGGAGCAAGACCTTCGCATTTTGATGGTGGGCAGTAATGGTGCGCTCTCGGCTACTCAAGGTGGAATTATCGGTGGTGGGAATTTGACGAGTGCGGGAAGCAATACGTGCATAAATGCAGGAAATTGTGGTTCGGGCAACGCGGGCACGTGCTACTATCATCATCATCACAACCATAACGCATATCGCTCGCCGTTGTTCTACGGCGAGGGCACCAGCGCGTGCAGTCGGAGCAATAGCGGCGGATACGGAATGGAGGGTTTATCCGATTTTCCATTTTTTTAAATCAGAACATTACTGAATTCATGCATTTCATTTTTATTATTTTCATCATACAAATACATAACACTAAAAGTAGTTAGTCCTACGTCATTTCATAAAAAATCGTTTTTGTGATATAATTCCACCAAAAAATTGTGAAGCCAACTCGTGTTTTCTCGATTTTGATACATTTTTGGCTCTCACTAACTTCCCATAACAATGAAATAAAACAAATTATAATAAATTGGGTTTAGGCGAGAGTTGCGTTAGCTCGACTACTGATGCTGGATATATGGTTGGAGCGTCGGCCACTGGTGCAAGCGATGGCGTTATTTTTCGGCAACGTTCATCGGCGGAATTGCCGACGAGTACGCGCGCAGCCATCATTCACGACTCAACCATTGCACGAATGGAAGAACTGAGGCGGAAAATTGCCGAGCGGCGAGCGAGCGCGGTCAGTTGTGCCAGTAGCAACGGATCATTTGCCGGACGTTCTGGATCCAATCACATGGCCCGGGAAAATAAAAAAAATTATTTCGATGGGTTAGTTTTTTCATGTACACATTTTGGCGATGTGACAAAAGGGGACGGACAAAAGGGGACGACAAAACGGGATGGGACAAAAGGGGACGAAGGAAGAGTTTTCAGTTTTTTTCCGTTTATTATATTTCCCATTTTTTTCACATAAGAAATACATAGTTTTCAATTCAAGTGCACTATTTTATTGTAATTAATTACTATATACTGTTTTATTCAAAAGTATTTATTGAAAAGTTTATGAGGAAGTGTAAAGCTCATCGGAGTCGGAATTGTCGATATTGTTTGTTGTTAATACCATCTTCGTTATCAACTTAGTCTTCATTAACTTGGTTGTCAAATATTACAGGCTCCCAGTTATCATAATTACTCTTTGTTATTCTATATTGAACTGCCTAAAGATAAAAAAATTCGTTCGTTGCTTGGATTTTCCTCACGACAAAACGTTGGACTTATACTTGTGTGCGCCATAACAAAGTAACTAAATTGTTTTAATGGAACCTTTTTCGTTTTTAATGATTTAGTCTTTTAAAGATTTATTTTTAATGAAACGCGTCACCTTTTTTCGTGTACAAGCAATATCGTAAAAAAATGATTGATATAGTAGGGACTGTGTGAATAAAAATTATAATAATTAAACGATATTTTTAAACCAGTATACATTAATTTTAATTACAATAAAAACTATTGACGACTATATTTGTTATGTGAAAAAATGAAAAATAAATGGAAAAAAACTGAAATTTCTTCCTTCGTCCCCTTTTGTCCCATCCCGTTTTGTCGTCCTCTTTTGTCCATCCCTAATTAACGTCCCGTTTTGTCCATCCCCAATTGTCGTCCCTTTATGTCCTATCCCGTTTTGTCCGTCCCGAAATGTCGCAACACCCATATTTTCACAGCGTAAGAAAACTTATTATTCATAAAAATGCACCCCACGTTAAAAGCAACGTTCTGCAATTATGCACTTGCAGCAATGTATGTATCCGAAAAAATCGACATCCGCTTTGGTGGGTCTCATAGCACTAGTTTGAAATGGTTGATTGGTTGGTTTTTGGAAAAGAAGAAATGCAAAAGGATAGAAATAAAAATTAATTTTGCTTTACTTTTTCAGGGATCGAAACAGCGATAAATCACGAAATGGATCAAGCCTTTCGTTGGCCGACAATATTTCAATTCAGCATGTGGGAGAAAAAGCTGTTCAAGCTCAACTGAGCATGTCCTACTATCCCTGCCAAGAACTGAAGCAGAGCCCCCGCTCTTCCTCGCGAATGAGCTCACATATGCCCGAGCACTTCACCAGCTACATCGAGTCTCTCCCACCGCCTGCACGGCGGCGATTCGCCGCCTCGGAACGTGTTTTGTTAAGAAATCCGCCAATGTTAGGTCCTGAAATAAATTCGGATTCAAATACTCAAAATAGTTCATCTACATCAGCGTGTTCTTCGACATCTTCGCGTCATCGTTCAGCTGTCATAGGTGTTGGATTGAGCGGTGATCAAACACATCACTTCTCGGATTTTAATGAAAAGAATACGAATAATTCTGGAAAAGAGAATTGCCAAATCGAAAGCGCAGAAAATATAGTAGAAATTAACGGGTCGATGGCAACCGCTGAAAACGACGAGAAGAAGCCTGAGAAGCTGGTATTTGCCCGGAAAATGTTACAAAAAAGCGCACGCGGCAGCAATGGCAATATTATCAACGCCTCTGGTAGTGGGCCTCAGGTAGTTACTGCAGAAGGCTCAGGATCATCTCCAAATTCTTCATTACCACCGACGTCATCCTTTAAGCAACGCGGTACGGTTAAGGAAATTTCCAGAGAAAATTCTTTAATTGCTCGATCACCATCGGCGTTGAGCACGGAAAATTCGATTAAATCCCCCAAAGAACAAAGTGTTAAGACCCGAAGGAGTTCTTTGGGAAGTTTTTTTCCGTTTTCCTCATCGACAAAAAATTAATTAATTCTGTTGTAATTGTTTGATATTTCTACTTACGAATATATAGAAATTGTAATATTTGTACATATTTTTAAATTATCAAATAACTTAGTCAATTTTACAATCTGTGCCTTTCTCTGTTCAATTTTGCTCATTATTTTCTTAAGAGGTGCGCTTATGCTATACGACGATTCAGATCATGTATTTTCAAATGTCTTTTCATTACAATTTGTAATAAATTTTTTATTTATACTTAAAATTAATGATAACATAAATATAATAATCTACATGGAATCCCTATTTGACTTTTTTGCGAGCTCAACATTATAGAAAATATGTATTTAAATTTTGTTTCATATCAAATCGCATACAACTTGTATGATGATACAAGAATAGACTCGGCTTTTGAGATATAAATTTTTTACGATTTATTTTCGCGTATAAATTTTTAGATAATGAATTTCTGAAGTAGAGTGACTCATTTTGTTTGAAAAATTTATAAAATTTTGTTATAGGATTTTAAACAATTGCTAGCAAATCTTCCAGATGGTACAGGGTTTTGTTGTAACGTTAACAAAAGATGGAAAAGCCATACATACATATATTCGGGCTTTAAAACGTTTTGTAGATATTTTAGGCATTTAAAAAATTTGATAATTGGTCCATAGTATTTGGACTGAGTGCTTTGGACTGAATTTAAAATGTTTGCACATTTTTCGATATTTCTTTCTTAATTTTAGTAATTGGTAGATTTATTAAATTATTTGGTCAATTATCGTTAAAAATTTATTTTATCGAGCTGAAAAATACATTTGTCGCAAATTTTTGAGAAATGTGCAATTTAGAGATTTTTTTCTGTATTTGATTGCAAAAATTGAAATTTTTCGAATTTTGGCTTTGGCAACTTTATAATTTTTAAAATATAATTTTTGCATGCATTGCTTTTGCAGCAAACGTTTTGCCTCATGTTATGACTTATTGCGAGTTTTTCTAAAAAGATTTTTTTGCTGAAATTGTTGCAAATAGTGCAAAATGAGTGAAACATTGATGATATTTTGAGATGAATGGCGTTGATCAAATTTTTGAATACAAAATGTTGAAAGACGTCCAATATTCGAGAAATTAAATGTTTTTATTTCAAAAATTTATAAACCATATTGTCCGATTGAGAGCAAATTAAGATGACGCCCCCGACAGAAAAAGTTAATTCAATGGAGCAAAACAATAATTTTCCTGAAATACATACTTCCTTCAAGACGTTTATCGTGTTACTCTAATCTTGTATAACACTAAAACAACGGTTTTACTGAAAAACTTTAAAAGCATTTTAACGCTGTGGCATTTGTGTATGTGGCACTATTATGAAGTAATTTTCTAAACCTTTAAAAAGTAGCAATTCTAGATAAATAGTCAGTCAGCCTAGGCGGAATCAATCTTGCAGATTGTTGCATACATAGCTCATTTATAAGGGTCGTTAATTTAAATCGAAATATTTTTCTTTCATGGAAATACATATTGGATTGAGGAATAAGTTCGTTCGGTTTTTTCAAAGAGCTTTATTTAAATAAATTTGTTTTTTTTGGCAAAGTGTATATATACTTTCGATAGCGCGTTTTCTGCTCTACAAATCTGTTTTTTTAGTTTTTTTGAATAATTTAGTTTTTTATTATTTTTCAAGCTTAGAAATGAAATATCCAGGAGGCAAAAATTAGCATTTTCGACAACTGCTTTCCTTCGTGGAGCATAAAAACTGCCGAAACCACTCGAGACTTGATTTTTGAACTTCGGAAACCATTTTTGTGCGGTAGATACGCCTAAGACACATTCTCAATACACGCGGCGTATGTCCTGAGCGGTTTTGGCAGTTTTTTATGCTCCGTGAAGGAAAGCAGTTGTCGAAAATGCCAATTCTTGCCTCCTGGATATTTCATTTCTAAGCTTGAAAAATAATAAAAAAT
>SAUE01000128.1:104343-123299 GCA_009724625.1 Deladenus siricidicola | reverse complement strand
AGATTTGTAGAGCAGAAAACGCGCTATCGAAAGTATATATACACTTTGCCAAAAAAAACAAATTTATTTAAATAAAACTCTTTGAAAAAAACCGAACGAACTTATTCCTCAATCCAATACACATATGTTCTTTCCGTAATTTTACAATGAAGAAAAAAGTCAAAAATCTTTTAAAATTTGTACCTGGCATTGACATTTCTATTATTTCTGTTAAAGAAAAGTTGAACTCATATGTATTACATGATTTATTCTTAACACTGTACTTCGTTTTTGTAAGTTAAAAGAATGGCAAATGTACAAAGAAATTATCCTAACGGCAAAGAATGAGAGGCAACAATCATTTTTGAGTGAGAATAATTTTTGTTATTTGAATGCCTAAAAATCAATTTTTTGCAACTTTTTCGTTTTGCAACAGATTTTTGTCTACGTAATTTTTTAATGTTGTTATATGTACGTACATATTATTTAAATAATCACAAACTACAAATTAAAATTAAGGATTTCGTACTGAGCTTTATACGCTGTGAATCGATCATTTTTTGTCTCATGTATAAAAATGTTCCGAACAAATTGTTTTTGCGGATATGGTAGCGAATTGTGGTCAACAAAACCGAAAAAATGAAACATTTCACTCATACGCTCATAAAAAGTTTAGAGTACGCTACTGTATCTGCAAGAAAACCCTTTGATAAACTGTTTTACTGTTTCGTAAGGCAGTTTTTCAAAAGAAAACCCATTTGCAACTATTTCGGTCCTCTGTGTATTAAAAGACATTAGTACAATAATAGGAAGTTTTTACAATAATTAATTATACTAATTACATGCATCACCTATTCAGCATTAAATTATATGAAATTAAGGGGTGCCCGAAAAAGCGGCTTAATGCCACTACCTAGCACTTCCAAGGGGATAGACAATTCCATAGACTGGCCGTGTCCACCAGAGCCTGACGTGATTGATTTAACATTGGAGGGCGAAAGTGGCGGTCCGCCAAACAGCTATTATGCGCCAGAACCAGCTAAGGATGGTGATCCAGAAGCGGCAAAACCTGAAACAGCGGCATTTAAGGAAGTTCAGTGCAAAATGGCGTTTGTTACTGGCAATGCATCTTCGTATGTGAAGCTTAACGTGGGCGGTCATCTGTTCCAGACCACCTTGGGCGTTCTCTGCCGATACGATTCCATGCTTCGCAAAATGTTCTCCGGTTTATTTACGGTAATATAAAAGCTATTGAAAATACATACATATGCTATTCTTATTTTGGTTACATTTACTCACATTCTCCAAAATTGTTTTTATTGATTTAACGATCTTGTACAGTTAAAAAGTGAATAAATAACTACGATAGTTATTGTATTTTTTAGGTGCGACAGGATGATGGTGGCTACGTTCTTATTGACAGATCGGGTAAACATTTTGACAAAGTCTTAAATTTTCTTCGTGATGGAACCGTTCCACTTCCAAAGTTAATGAATGAGGTCGTCGAAGTGAGTAACGAAGCGCAATATTATATGATTCAGGTATGCGGTTATTTAAATTAATGTTCAATTTTATTTATTTGTTGTGCGTACAGGAACTAGTTGACTTGTGCAATTCGTGGCTATTCACCCTGCAACAAATTCAATCGATGCATGGCATTACCGGTGGTGCGACGCCCCTGCGTATTCTTGTTGCTAATTCGGATATTGAAGTGAAGGAAATTGCAAGAACTTATCGAGATTTGGTTAGTTTTTTTGTCTTTAAAGAGGTATTCAAAGTTTTAAAGCAGTAATTTAACTAATTTCCTTTTTTGCAGATTGTTATCGAATGGTTACTGAACAGAAAAAACACAATGTATCCATTTACGCCGGACCATAGCGATGCTGTCGTCAAAAATTTTGAGCTATTCATACGGCTAGTTCAGAATTTTAATAGCCGAGCCATTTTTGTATTTAGTACGTTTTACTAAAATTTATATATTTTTAATTCTTCAAGTGATTTTTTATAGATTATGGTACGGGTACAGGGGAGTCATGTCGCTGGACATTTTACTTAAATGGCGGAGACACAATATTTCCGGTAATCTTTTTATAATTTTTTTGACAACGAGTGTTTTGAATGAAAAAAATTTCATATTAATTTAATCTTAAATAATTATTCATATTAAAGAATCAACAAACTATTAAAAAAGTATAATGAAACTTATTTTAGGTTCAATGTACTCAGCTAGTGAACAGTTCAAATTTGGTGCCGAGTAGAGGTCCCGGAGGCGCAGGCAACCTTTTGAATAAAATAGATTGTCCGGAGGCGCAGATTTATCAATACACGACAGACGTACTGCTTCAGAAATTGTCTATTTTAACAAATTTTGCAAATCCTTGAATGTTTATTTTAAAATAATAGCAAAGCTGTCGGGAAGTGGTGAGAGAATCGAAGAATCTTTGGTCCAAAATGATATCTTTTGGTCTATTTAAAAGCAGTTGTTATACAAGTCGTTGTGATTGATCGTGCCAATCATTTATGTATTAGAAAAAACTCAAATGTAAAAACCAAAATAACTGTTAAATTTTAAATTCATTACTTCCGAGCTTCAAAAATATTATTTTTGAATGTTACAGACGCTCTTTAATTTCTTATTAATCACTTTTCCGGTAATTTTGTAAAACCCAAAACTTACAATGAATTTTTTTTCAGTTTACGATTTTAGTACCCACAATATGTACATTTATGACTTTGTGTAATCTAAAATTCTGCCTCACTCAATCATTAAAAACGCCTTCTTCTCTCCTGACTTGTTCACCCCACCCTCCGTAAATATTGCACGTATAATAATTTTTCGAACTTATAATTTTCATTTGCTACCTAACATAAACGAAGAGCTTCGTATGTATTGGGTTCGACACTGTTCTGAGTGTGGTGTGCCCTTTCCCAAAATTGAATTTCTTAAAAATTGTTAGTGATCTTGCGCGTTCCCAAATATTGTCATAAAAATTATTCCAACATGATAAAAATTGTTGTTCTTGCGCTTAGAAAACAAAGAAAAAAATCTTTAGGCCGAATATTGTAGCCCATCTGCTAAATCTCATAAAATTACGCTTAGGCGCAGTTGATTTTGATTCTTGTTTGATTCATAACTGGGGTTTTGGAAATATTATTCAAATAATTTTTCACACAATTTTTGGGAAACTCCCCTCACCCACCTCAAGTGTATTATGGATATATGTATGTTATGAGAAATTATTGGTAGTCGAATTTTCACGCACTTTTGTTTACTACCAATGAACGATTCTAAATAATCGGGCCTTATGCAAATAAACTAGACTTTTGATTCTTGTTCGCGTTTGTTTTTTGCTTGCTTCTCAGCTATTTTTTTTAATTTCAATAAAATTTGTTGAATTAATAAATTGTAAATTGAATAATTGAATCTGTAATTTTTTCAGTATTTGGGGAGGCGAGAAATCCAAATCGGTGGGGGATAATCCACCTCCCTCGTCCCTCACATTTAATGACGTTAAACGTACAATTGTCAAAAATTCAAACGTAAAAATTCTTTACTTTTTTTGTGAATTTACACTTGGTAACACCATTAAATTGTACAATATGGGAATTTCTACATTCAAAATTTAAAGACCTTAGTTAACTAAATTAAAAAAGTTTTTGATCTAATTTCTTATTGGCAAAACTTATTGATATATGAAAATTGTCAATTTTTTGCGAGGGATCCTCGCAAACCACAATCTATAATATGTGTATATATAGTTTTTAGAGAGCACATTAACCAATTGTGTACACTTAATTATTTGAAATTTTTATTAGTTGACAAACAAAATTCACGTTAATTCTTATTCCTTAATAAGAATAAGAAAAATTAATATGATTTCGAGTTTTGAATTAAATTTTTATTTTTCCTTACTTTTTTGCATATGTACAAAAAACAATAATATGTATTTTTAGTTATTTTATTATGCAGTTGAGTATTTTTAATAAATTAACTGAAAATCAAAATGAGTAATTATTTTATATATTTTTCTACTATGGTAAAATGTTTATTATTTCTTTTATAAATATGTATGTATAAATTATAATTAAAATAAATAACATTATTAATTTTGGTCAACATTTGCATTCATTAAAAATAAGGTAAATGCTCGTTGTATTTTGGAAGTAGGAATCCATTTTCTCGTCGAGAACGGTGATGATGATGATTTGGGGCCGTCTTTCCAGCTGAATATTTGTAACATTTCAGATTAACTATCATAAAAAAAAGCGAGATAAATAAGCAAAAATAATAAATTAATAATTTATCAAAACTGTTATTTTATTTTAAGTACATTGATACAGCAAAAAATGTTTTGTAAAGCCAATGCATTTGTTAGTTTAGATTTGTAAATTACTGTTTTTCATGTCGTTGCCAGTTTTCTAGTTCATGTCTTCTAAAAAGATATTATATTGCCTTTGAGAAAAAATCTTTGAGAAAAAAATGTTAATTTTCGTTTTTCATAATTTATTGAGTGAAAAACAACACATTTTATTTTAAATATTTTATTAAAAAAACAGTACCCTTCGTGCGGAATCTCGGCTTCTCAATCATCTTGCTGGGGTGCGCCACTTTTGATCTTGGCGAGTGTTGAACTTTGTGTAAATTGGCATTAAAATGTTTGCGAATTTTGTAGCCGTCCTTCGCCATAACACAAACCACAGCCAACAGCAACAGTAATAAAAATTTTAGCTGCATTTAAAAAAGTAATCTAAATGTAATAAAAAATAACATTATAATACGTTTACAATTTTAATGGTTGAAACAGATAAATTTGTATATCATTCAAAGGCTCCAAGAAAATCTTTTAATAACTAGAAAAAAAAACTGTTAAAGAAAGACTTGAGCAATAGTGGTGAAGGTGTAAATATGAAATATTTGTGAATTCTCCATATCTTTAATGAGTGAGATGACCCACCTTTAGCAAAGCATACACCTTGTTGCTTTTTGTCTTTTGATGTCTCCTACTGTTAAAGAATCGGAAGGATTGATGATGCTAAAAGTGAATCGGGAGTAAACGAATAACAAGGAAAGCTATTATATTTATCGTTCAGTTTTTTACATTTTCTTTCGTTTTTATGCATAATGTCGGTTTTTTGTTCATTCCTTTTCCTTTATTTCACTATCCAACAATTTTCAATTCTTTTTCGCTGACTAGTTTTGATATTACTACATACTTGTAAGTGATGATATTAGTAACGGTCAGTTTATCCACCGCAGCGATCACAGAATGTGCTGGTTTTGGTCACTTTTTTTTCGAAAGGGAGCGATTAAAACAATCAAATCGCTGTGTTTTCTTCTAGAAAGTTCCACTTTTTCAATACTCTAATCAAAAAATGCGCAACTAAAAAAGGTTGAAAGTCAGCAGAAAATCTTCAGTGTTATTTGAGTTGCAAATATATTTTCTGGGAGTTTGGAGAGAGATTTAAGCAAAAAAAGAAAGATAGTGCACATAGGGGGAAGGAAAAGAAATTAAATAAATATTATTTTACTTTAAATATTGTATTTACCGTGGACTAAGTAAGCAATCATCTTTTTTTTGTTGAAATTATTTTACACCTTTTCATTGTGTATTACGGATGGAAGTGCTGATCGAAATAGAAATTTAAAGCAATAAGCAAACAAAAAAAATTCGAGAGGTAAATCACATTTATTAAAATACTTCACAGAAATTGCAAAAGTTGTTACAAAAAAACTGACAATAATGGAAACTGCTTGTAAAATGAATAATCACAGCCGAATTTTATCTTTTTTAAATTTCTTGTGATCACTGGGTTGGCGGAAGTAAAAATTTTCAATCCAGAATTCCGATGGGTGAAAAAAATTTCGGAATTCGGAATTCCAAGGCCAAAAATGGCCGGAATTCCGCATTTCGGAATTCGAAGTCGGAATTCCGCCCAACCCTGACCACCACGCAACGAAAACAAACGATTTTTTAAATGTGCTCCTGGAAATGGTTCGTAATGCTTGGTGTTTGCCTCACAAACTTTTTGGCGCTAATAAACCATGATTGAAAACGTCATAAAAAGTTTAAAAAACTTATTATCGAAATGAAATGTTTCCACATGAGTGAAATATTTCATAGTAAAGTGTGGTCATGAAATAAATTTTCATTTCATAATTAAAATTGAAATAGCAAAGCGAAATCATTTCATTTCAACTTAAAAAATTTGAAAAAAAATCTACAGCTATACAAAAAAAAATCTAAGCTATACGAAAGTTGTGTTTATTTTTGCGTAGATTTAATTAAAATTATTTATATAATTTTAATTCCACCTTTAAGTTGAAATGAAATGATTTTACCTTGCCATTTGAACTTTGATCTTGATTTTTTTGGAATTATTGTTTTTTTACGATTATATGTAAATTTTTCTATTTTTTTAATTTTTGCTCTGAAAATGTGGTCCATCAGATACATAGGTAATTTGAGGCGCTGTTTCCAAATATGTAGAATTTGCGAATTTGTCACTGCTAAAAATTGAAAAATATTGCACCTAAAAATTCCTACATACAGTTGCGGACAAAACATTGGCATCAAAATAGGTCATTTGCTTTCCAACTAATTTTTTCACTTTCTATAATAATTTTTATAAAAATGATTTATGTCATCTTGTAGAGAATTTCGTGGGCTACAAAACCTGTTAATCGGTTTAAGCGAACAAGTTTTCAATGTGCAATAATATTTATTTAACTAAAATAACACAAATTTTCCATCGGACAAAACATTGGCATCAAATACATAATCGACGAAATATTCAATATTTAGTGGCGAAATCTTTGGCCGAAATTACGGCATTCATGCGCCATGGAAGAGACGTGATCAGACGCTGAATTAGCTCTTCGGGCAACAACTTCATATTTCATTTACGGTAGCAAACAACGCATCCTTGTTATCGAATTTTGACCTTTCAATGGCCTTTTTACTTCGCCCCATAGATGTTCAATCGGTGTAAAATCCGACGATTGAGCTGGCCAATTGAAGATAAACGTTGTGATCGCGGAGATACGCTTTTACAGTTCTTGCTGTATGTTTTGGGTCGTTTCGGGTATAAAGATCCAATCGTTCGGCAAATTTTCAGCAGTGTACGATAGTATTACAGTATGAAGGCCATTTTTTGGTTTTAAGTTTTTTTCTAATCACTGCAAATGAGAGAAACAGATGAAAAATGTTTCAATACAAATAATGGATGGAATTTGTTTGTATTAGGTTTGGCGGAAGTAAAAATTTTCAATTCCAAATTCGGAATTCGAACGACTCGAAAAAATCGGAATTCAGAATTCCGAGGCTCAGGAATTTTTAAAAATAATTTTTTTTGATTACACAATCAAATTTCAAAAATTCTTGATGATAAAAGTGCGAAATCTTAACTCTTGAAAATTAAGCCTTGAACTCCAGCGATGTCTAGGCTAAAAAATTAGTGACTGACAGTCCTCGAAAAAGACCTGTTATTTTTGAAAATTTTAGCACAATAAAGAACCGAATTTTAATTATTATTTTTTTAAATTTATTTTTAATATGTACATATATGTATACAAACGGTATCACTTCATAAAAAAAACTTTGCACAAATGAAAAATATTTAAAGTTGATCACAATATACAGAGTAAAGTATTGCCAATTGATAGAAATTGTCGTTTTGCCAATTTTCTTTTTTATTTCTTACCGAATTAAAGATCGATCCTTTTTAAATTTGCACCATGACACATTATCAATGCAATACTTATGTCATGTACGATACGAAGAAAAATATTTTAAGAGCTTTGGTGCAAAATTACAGAAAACCAGTTTTAAATTTTTTGAAATTTAAAAAGAAATAATAAAAAAGCAAAAATTTAAAACTTTTAGCTAAATGTTTGCTCAGTCATAAACGGACATAAAGGTTATAATAAAACAATTATAATAAAGCATTATATATAAAATCAGTTTTGAGATCACTGAATATGGATATGTCGATTCTGTAGTGTTCAACGCACGAAGAGATCATATCTGAAATCATCGTAGCCCATCGGTAATGATCGCTCGATAACTGAATTATCAAAAATCGGCTCCAACACCCTTTGGTGGGTGAACGCGAAGGGATAACGATTTGGCATCGGTGCGCAGTGTGCAGGGACAATCAGCGAAACGGCGAGAACGGCGATCACAAATGCCATTGTCCAAAAGCCGGTGAGAAAATGTTTGGCGATATTCTCGCTATCTTTCCGTCTGCACGCCGATTCTTCTACGGAAATTTTTCGTGGAGAACTTGCTGTAGAAATTTTAGAATTATTTTGCAGAGAATTAGCTGTGCTTGGAAACTGAAATTGTTGTATTTGGCTGCTAGAAACGGACATTTTCATTTGTAGGTATTATGTAGAAATCAGAGATTCTGTTAGCTGACAGCGAGAAATATCCAAAACGAATTTGTTATCGCGAAGGAAAAGTTACCAATTTAATGAATTTAAGTGTTTAAAATTCTTAAATTTTGCCCTCTATTTATACTTCTCGAACACAGTCGCGTACTAAAGAACGAATATTTTGTAGTTTATTGTGATAAATCACAAAAAATTCCACCCCTTGTTTTCTTCACTTTTTTGGTATTTTTTCCGTTTCATTGCACACTTCCACTGTCCTTTTGTCTTTTTGGGTTTTTCCATAAACTCGTTCACATTATCTCACAAATTCGAGCCAACTCTTGCAGGAACTTAGGGCGTCGCATTTTCTTGTCTCAATTATTCCTGTCAAAACCCCAACGTACTCTTCGTTGAAAATTTTGCAGAACTTACACGCACTGTAGCAAATTAATACCAATACACAATACTATAGTAATACCTTTCATGTGATGCGCCAGTTTTCAACTTCGCACAGACAACCAAAATGGATGGGTCTTTGCAAGGTGATTTCATCATTACATCTTACAATATCATCATTTTTAAAAATATTTAACTGTGCAAATTTATGGAAGGTAATTTTTCAAATTATTTACGTTCTTAAAACATTAGTGTGGTGATAAAAATAGTTTTTAATTTAATACAAACACGAAAATATAGTTGAACAAAAAGTCATTTCTTGCGAAATAAAGGTTTACTAAAATAATTTTGTTTGTTTTCAATGGTCAAAACTTTTTCACTTTTACTCAAAGATCTTTGCTATTTACTACAAAATTTAGGTGGTGATTTTGTAGTTTTTAAAAATTAACAAAGTTGTTTATGATAAGAAAGTTGGACTGAAAATTGAAAATTAGAAATAAAAATCAACACGTAATTTCTCCCTAAAAATATACTATAAAAGGAAAATGGAATAAATGTAGAAAATTAATTCAAAATTTTTGAAATAAATTACCATTCGAAATATTCATAACTTTTACACAATTGGCTTATATTCGAATATAACAAAAATGTCGTCAATGGTGATCCATAAATTTGTTCCTATTTTTTAGCTCAAGATCGTCGGAATCCGATTCCGAGCGTTCCAAATCCATGCAATACACAAAAAAATTCTTGTGAATCCGTCGCAAAAGGAATTCTCGTTGGAGCGTGGACAATGTCGTTTCTGCTTCTCATACTCTGTATTTCATCAATAAGCGTCACAAATGCGTTGCCAATGCCCTACGTGGACCAATCGACGATGGGCACAATCGTTGGCAATTTGGCAATTGGCGGATCTTTGCCTGTTTCTTATGATGGATACGGTTATGGTTTTCTTGGACGTTAAACCGAGCTCGCATTGTTTTGAAAACTCGTAAATGTAAATAAATATGTATTTATTGATCTCTCCTCGTACTGTAAAGATTTGATGTATTTTTAATAAATTAATAAAATATTTTGAATTGAAAATATACAGTAATTTTTGTTTCGTAATACTAAACCATTCCAAGGAGGTTTGTTTATTTTTATTATTTACAGGGTGACACAAAAAAACTGACACGAATGTTTTTTTGCACGAATGTTTTTACAGATTGAAAGTTTTTATTTTTTTATTCGATTCTCCGTTAAAAATACTACGTTTATGTTCTGTTTCAAATTTTTTTAACACATTTAAGCTACTTTTTGTCAAACCAAAGGGAAACATTTTTGGTGTTACATGAGCTGAAAAAGCGCCCGATCGACATTGCGCGAATGCTCGGCGTCGACAAGTCCAACGTTCGGCGCATCATCTAGTGATTTGAGGAGCTTGGCCATACTGGCCGCTGTCGAGGAAGCGGTAGAAATCGCATTTTGATAATTGCTGAGAACCGGAAACGCGTCCGAGTTCGCGTTCGGCGGAAATCGGGGTTCTCGAAGGGTAAAGTGGTCCGTCGGACCGGCATTATCGACCGATCAATCCGGTCAATAGCCAAAAAAGATCTCCATCTCAAGCTCTTCAAGCTCCAAAAGTTCAGTTCCTCACCGACAATAACAAATGCGTACGACTTCAAAAATGCAACCGACTCCTTCGTCGAGACGCTCCTCTTCAGTGGGACAAAATCCTCTTCGCGGGATGAGAGCTGTTCATCGCGCAGTAAGCGCACAGCAAGAACTGGTCCGCAGAGGCTCCCAGCACGTCGGCCATCATCGAACACTGTCAAAATCCGCAGTTGGTGATGGTTTGGGGCGGAATGTGCGCCAGCAACCCCCGGATTTTCGTGGATCAAGGGGTCAAAATCAGCTAAGAAGTGTATCGCCGCGACTTTTTCGAAGTCGTGGTACTTGTGCGTAGCCAGTTAACCCTCGACGATGTGAATTGAACGTTGCAGCAAGACTATACGACGGCCCACAAGGCGAAATCTGTTCCGGACCCCATTTCCCCCATTTGCCGCAGTTCATTGCTTTTGCGGAATGGCCGCCCTACTTGCCGGATCTCAACCGACGTACTGCAACATATGGTCAATTTTGGAGGCCAATATCTCTGCTAAGCCCCACAAAAGTTTGAAGTCGTTAAAAAAATTGCTGCGTCAGTAGTGGCACCGACTGTCCCCGAAAGAGGTGCGTCGCGCGGCAGAGACGCGCAAGGGGACCACTTTGAAACCCACTGAATATGTTGTGGTCAGTATTGTTGTTTATTGTTATTTTTTTGAAAATTTTGTTTTTGTTGAAAAATAAAATTTTTATGAACTTTTTTCTAGAGGTCAGTTTTTTTGTGAAATAATTCAAAAGAATTGTTTTTCAAAATTAAAAGAAAAAATATTTTTCGTAAGAAAAAAACAGCGTTGATTCAGAATGAGTTCGAAGTTTATCAAAAGTTATCTTAATATTGAAAATTGAACAGTTTCCCTGAATTATGTTCAGAAATATCTTTGAACGCCATGTCGGAGTATTTACATATTTTAGGATTCATCCACCCTGCTCACAACTGAAGTAGTGTATTGTATGTAAATGTTTATGCATACAAAAAGGATGCACTGGTTACTGTGAAATTCTTTATGTATATTGTTTATATAATAATCTTTTTGGAAAAATTAATTTTTAGATATTGTCAATTCACGAAAATAGCTTAATATAGTTTTTTGAGACCGTTAAGCTTCACCACCAAATAGATGTTGGACCATCGCAAAATGGAACTTTGAAATTTTACATTTATTACAATATATTGTGGCCTGAAAAATTGTGTTTAGACGAAGAATTTTAATGTCACAAAATGACAAAAGCGAAATCTGATAGCTCTTCAAATTTTGCTTTTTCAAAAAACTTTTGTCATGGATAGCTCTGAAATATCACAGGGAATTAATACTAACTTTCGCTAGCCCACATTGCAAACTTTTGAATTCATTTAGTCGAATATTTTAAAAAGTTGAAAATTCGAAAAATATTTATGATAAAAACAAACGTAAGTAAAGAACAAACATGAGTAAAGAACAAACGTGAGTAGAAAATAAACATGAGTAAAGAACAAACATGAGCAAAGGACATGGATTTATCCGATTAAACTATAAAATTAAGTTGGCATTTTCCCAGAGAACACTTAAATTTTGCTACGCGCGCAATTTAAATTAAAATTAGATGTAAAAATTTAGAAAGAGACCGAACAAACCCATTTAAAATAAACACAAAATACATTTTAGTTTATGTGGAGCGTAAAAAAGGAAATAATTTCCTTGTTTTTTCAACACAAAGATTGTTGTTGATCCGAAATCACTAATAGGTTTGTAGTCAACATCAAAAAACGATATTGTAATGTATGTACATATGATGTCATTTTATTATCTAAAATGCATTGTAAAGTACTTTGACTTTTTGTACTCAAATTGCATTTTTGTACGAAGTTTGTACATATGTATATTTGGTTTAATTTAATTTGATTAAATAACATTTTAAATTGTACATATTATAATGGAAAAGTTAACAAACGTACAATGAGTCATAATGATTAAAGTTGCAAAATTGGAAGAATTATCACTTTTGTAAAATTGAATTTGCCGCAAAATTTTGTATGGATAATTTCATTGTATAGTTTGTTCAATTAAAATTTGTTCAAGGTTTGCGTAAACGACACAAGACATAACCTGAAATGATATGAAGTAATGTATACGTTAAATTACAATTTTTCTGTATAAACCTAATTTTGATCAATATAAATCAGCGCTATAAATCAGCGCGACAAAAAGACTTCGGTCCTGTAAATGGAGGGAAATCCATTGTTATTGAACTTTTAAATTTCGATAAAATAAAATTAGTATATGTGAATACATAGGGGATCTGCTAAGTATAGGGGATCTGCTAATTCGAATGGGCGTATGAGTTTGGGCGTAGAATCAGTATTGGAACAAAAGATAATTTTAACTTTTTTTTTAGTTTAGGTAATCAACAAAATATGGCTATAATTTTTCAACTATGTATTTGTTATGTATATGTAATACATATTATGTACATAGTAGTTAAAATATGTATTGTTATTATCACACCCAATCACATACGTACAATTGAAAAGTTAAGAAAGCCATCGCTAAAATTTAAAATAATTTTACGCATAAATTCCATTTTTATTTGCTTATTTCATCAAATGAAATGCGTTTTCAATCTTTAAAGATAATTTAATCACCTTGAATTTTTGTTTTGTTTTGCAGATAATGCAGTGGCATTTCATTTTCAACATCGAACACATTCCATCCGCAAACACTACAAAAATATGAATGAACGAGTAGTCAGCAATTTTTATAATTATGTATTTATTTATGAATCATTCAATAGTGATTCGCTGTGATTCTGCGCACAACTAATTTACTAGGTTTGTTGTTGTTGTTATTGTCGTTGTTGTTGTTGTTGTTGATGATGTTAATCTTGGCAGCAGCAAACTAAAAACATCATTAACATAAAATCAACTTTGATTTTCTTGCTGAACGCAGCGAGAGTGGCAGCAGTGAACGGTGTTCCACTTAAGCATTGAAGCAAATGTATTCGCTGCTGGTGATCGAGTGAAATCATCATTTTTCTGTGGTCATTTCTATATATAAGACAACCCTCAACTTTAAATTTTCAACAAATATTCAATGGTAGAATTTTATCACAACTTCAGTTGATTTGCTAGTTGAACTATTTTTTGCATATCTACGTGTACTTCGAGTATTTAATTTTTTCATTCACACATAATTAATAAAAATTATTATTTCTAGTTAAAATTAATTTTATACTCAGCTTGTCAAGAAAGTTAAAAAACGATCAATTAAATTCGAGGAAATGAATTTGTTAAATTCAAGAGTGCTTGCTACGATCTTCAATAAAGTTGCAATAATAACAACACTGATTTCCGTAACAATTAACAACGTCTTTGCTTTTCCGTATGTAGACCAGTACACAGGTGGTACGATACTGCAGAACTTGGCGATTGGAGGCTCACTGGGCTACGATAAATATATGATGGCGATGAGCGGACATCACGTTGGAAATACGATGAATGAGGTTTATGGAAACTACGGCGGCTACAGTCCTTACGATTCATATGGCTACTACGGTTATTTGGGTAAACGTTGAATCAGTGATGTTATTTATTTCATTATTGTAATTTAAAAATTGAAAAAATGGATCTCACGAAATATGTATGATAAATTGATGATTATTAAAAATGATGAGTATTATAATAATATGTATAATACTTATTATTTATGATTAATAATTATAATAAATTAATAATTTACATATTATTTTTGTAAATTTTTTATTAACAAAACTATTTCACAATTAAAAAAAATTATATCCGTATTATTTAATTCAAATGGAAATGAGAATTGTTGATATTGCTAATGCTAAATTTCACATTGTTATTAATCATGCAACTTTTTGTATTTTGTGATAAAACATAAAACCTCATATTTTTTCTTTTATAAGCAAACATTTTATTTTGGAGCAAGACAAAATTTTCAATTCAAAAGTACAAAACATTATTTTCCAAACATTATTATTTAACATTAAGTGAGATCATAATTTTTCTTATTTTTATAATACAAATCGCTCGAAGTTCAATTTAACGCCCAAGGAATCCATATCCGCTAAAGCCAAAGTAACCGCCAGGTAGAGAGCCTCCCATCGTAAGACCGTCGATTATGGTGCCCTGCGCGGTCTGGTCGATGTACGGAAAGGATATTGGTGCGGAATGTGTCCTCGTGGCTAGACTGATTATTAAGATTGTTACTGCAAGTGTCCAAAATTCCATCGAAAAAATCCTAAAATGCCAATTAACCGTTTGTCGTAGGGGTCGCTTTGTGGAGCGATTCCTCGAAATTTCACAAACTAAATGAATGTTTTGAAATGACGATTCGCAATTACACGATTGCTTAGGAATTTGTGGCATAGCTATTTTAAACTAATTCTATTAGAAAATTAAATAAATATTTGGCGTTGTGTTTAAAGTTAAAACGAATTAGTTGATTTAAAGAAAATACCACAATATAATTTGAATTCAATCCGTTTTGACAATAATGTATTACTACGACTGAATTTTTTTGAAATATTCTCTAATTTTTATTGCCTTTATACCCGCGAAATCATAATTTCCGCCTATCAACAAATTAGGCATCAAAGAAATTATTCACAAATTATTTTTTATTTAAGGAAGTAAAATGAATATGGGCATTGGGTACTTTTCTCCTTCCTTCTCGGTAGAAATTTCATTTTATTGATTGTGTTTTTAGAATACGAAAAAAATTCAAATAGTCATAAGAATGGAAACAATTTAAAAAATTTTCATCACTAATTCTTCAAAACTAATTTGAAGGCGATGAATCGCTGTTCTTGCTGTCGGTTTTCTTCAAAGTTGTTTCAGGACTACAAATGAATCAAGATGATATGAAGTTTTTCAAAAATTTTTTAGGGCTTTTTTACAATAAATTTTAAGATTTTTATTTTCCGAAAATGTAAAAGTGACGTGAAAAGTGGAAAATGAAAACGCAATATTTAAAAAATTAAGTGTTTTTTGGTTGTATCCATCATTTTCAGAAACTTTTTGTAGTATTCCTATGCGTATGACAAGTCGGATGAAAGACTCTCACGATACACTTTTTCACTACAATTTTAACTTTTTTTTTGTGTTAGCATGCAAAAAAAGATTTTTTACGCTGAATTGCATGATTTTTTTGTAAATTTTATTAACCATTTTCGGAAAATGGAAACGGAAAATTTTACCACTCTTGGCTTGTATGCAATAAATTATCGTTCATAATGAAGGATTTACCAAATGACTTGTTCAATACTTTTCGAAGATTTAATTTTTTTTAACCATGAAAAAATAAAATTGAAATATATGCTCATGATAATTCTCATGACAAATATTTTTGCTGCACACGTTACTGTATAATTTATGTATAAAAATTTTATTACATATTTTTATCACTGCAATATGTACAATCAAATTACAACAATTCTCGAGATCAAACTATTTAAAATTAAGAAATTAAACATAAATTTCTTGCAAAAATGTTTATATCTTTTAGGTTATCTTTGCAAAAATCACAAATATTTAAAATGATCAAAATGTGTTTTATACATAATATGTACATTATACTTAGGTATAAATATAATGTCATATATGTATTAATATATGTAGAAAAATTCATATATGATACATCTTACAGCCAATGAAGATTAATTAAATTTGAGTAATCGATTAATTTAAGGAAAAAAAATTACGAAGAATTTGTTAACTGAGAATAAACGTTTCACAAAAAAATGCCAAGTGGGCGTTTCTCAAATGTTGCCATAAGAAATTATTCAAAAAACTGATTTTTTCAGTTTTTCCCACTGCATTCAATAATTGTAATATTCGTCTATGTTTATGATAGTTACAAATAGTATTGTTTTATAAAATATTTTATAAAATCCTGAAACATAAAGCATTTATGCTGTATAATATTATGTTTTTTTCATAATAATTTTTTACATATTTTTACAATTTAATCAATTTTCTCAAACAACGATTTTTAACAAAAAATTTGCTGAAACAAATAAAATCGAATCGGTTACTCAACTTTCGTTTTCGACCACTGCGTGCCAGGTGGTCATGGCTCTGTAAATAATTCTTTAATAGACAATAGTAGATAGTGCTTTCAGAATTTGCCTTGGCAAAGAGTCTTCCTGCTTCGGCTTGCGTGGATAAATGGCCACGTAATCGGCAGAGTGAGCCTTGGAAGTCTTCGGCTTGGGTTTTTCCAGTTCTACGGTCATTGAAGTTGTTTTGAATTGAAGTTGTTAAGTTTTGTTATTTTGCGGCTCGATTGAATTTTTTGAATTTAATTTAGAAACGTTGTCTAAATAAATGTGCGAACTTGGAATAAATGGCTAAGTTGAATTTGAATAAAATGGTTCAAATAATTAGTCCGAATCTTAAAGTAATTTATTTCAAAGGAAGCGCTTGATTTATGAATGATTTGAAAATAAACAAAATGTGGTTTTTCCAATAGAAACATCCTCTTAAATACTGTTTTTATGTTTGAACAGTGTATTTTAATGTATGTTAATTGTATTCTTTGATTTGAGTTCACTAATTCTGTAAACATCATTTCTTAAAAACACCATTTGTACTCCAAAATTCCATTTTGCGCGACAGTGTAGTTTATGTGAACGACAAATAACACAAATTCAAATAATACGCTAAAAATTTAATCCAATTTAATGAAGATTTTCAGCAATTTAGTTTTAAGATTAAAAAAATGTTTCCTTCTAAAACGGACATAGTTTGTAGCATTTCGAAAACACATTTCGAAAATCCTTAATCTAACAATAAATAAAAGCAACAATCTGTAATTTTAGTTTTTTCTAAGGCATTTTTGTTATTTGCCGAAAAAGTGACATCCGGGAATCGGAATTCTGTTAAAGCCAATCGATAGGCCTTGGTAAAAGATAAAAAAAGAAAAAAGAAGTTTGAGACATTTTTATATCGGGGTTCCTACGGTAGTGTGAAATTTGGGGGCGGAGCCTAAATACCTAAAAAATTAAAACTTTAAAAAAGTTAAACGTAAGGTTACTTGAAAATATATGAAAAGTTTTAAGAGATAAAATAATTTATTTATTTTTTGGACCTTTTTCAATGAATCATTTCAAACGTGCGTTACCAAATTTTCATAGTTTTTAAAATTGTAAATGAATTTTTACTGTTTTTTGGTTTAACAATAATAACGGTTTTGGGTGATGAGACCTCCACCGATTTGATTCGGCAGGCCAGCCACGATGAGCTGAGTACGGAAGTCGTCCTCGCCCAGGGATCGGAATCTGCTGCGCAGAGCCCCCGGTCCACGTTGCAAAAATTCTGAACAAAAAGTAAAACAAAAAAATGATTGGAAATTGGTGGCCTAATGGATAAATGTTTGGTCTAAAATATTAAATTGTCGAAAGTTCGAATCCACCTCAGACCGATGTTTTTTTTATATTTTGGAATTGTCGAAATTTGAGTTTTTTGCTCCGCTGATTCTAAATCTGACGTCAGTATCTCAATTCCATCGCCCGGAACCAAGAAATGTGTAAAAAATTGCCAAAAATTTAAAAAAAATCAATTTCCAACTTCATTTACTTAGCATATTTTTTCCTTTAATTGAAAAATTCTGAAACTTGTCTTATTTGATAGAGCAGATCGTTAACTTTAATTTAGACTAGAAATTTTGGAGTTTTACGGGAATACGGTTACTAACTTTTTTAGGTTTATTTCGCCCGATTATGACTTGAATGTTATTATGAAGCATATTACAAACATTTTCAAAACGCGGAAAGACGTTTATAAAATGTTGAAATTTATTTTTTTCAAACTTACTTAAAATGGGAATTTAATTAAAGCTTTTTTTCTATTTTCTATTTTTTTTTCTAGATTTGCATTTTCTAGAGCAGTTTACCACCCTAAGTACATCGAGGTACAATTCGAAAGAAACTTTGATTCAAATCGCTTTAAAATAACTCACGATGATGTAANCATTTTATATAGCGTCTAACAACTTTTAAAATCAATCCAGGCATGAAACAGTTAGTAACCGTATTCTCGACTTTAGTCAAATCGAAAAAATTTCGGCTAAGCAACTAAAATTTTATGACGGAATCTGTGAATATAGGAAGTTCAAACATTTATTCAATCTAAAGAATCATCCGTTTTTCGACTTTTATAAACCTTATGTGCATTCTTATCAACAATTGTGTTATTCACGGAGCATTTAAAAAATTGTGCAAATCGGTGCAGTCTACGCGAATCGGCAACATTTTCAAAAAATTTTTGGATAAAAGTAGAAAGGAAAATTTTCATCGAAATTGAAGACATAACGCCAAAATTTTACGAAAATTTCAAAAGTATGTTTCACCTTTCTTTGCGCCGTATGAGAGGGAAACGTGCTGACCAGTGTTTCCATTATTTTGAAGAAGTTTTATGTTGAAGAAGTTCAACTTCAATTTAAAAAAAGAAGAAGTCGCTTCCGAAAATTACATATCATTTTCAAAAAAGAAGAGGTCACTTCCGAAATGCAGCTTCATTTTCAAACAAAAAGAAGTCACCTCATAAATTCAAACTTCATCTTCA
>SAUE01000128.1:66008-78625 GCA_009724625.1 Deladenus siricidicola | reverse complement strand
GTGAATTCTGCCATTTGGGGGTTTCTGCCATTTGTGAATTCTGCCATTCGTGATTCTGCCATTTGGGGGGACACGGAATTGCGGTAAAAACTGAAAATTTTAGGAAATTAAAAGTTGAATTTCCGCCGTTTTTGGCGTTACAATACTACGGTCAAAAATATCGCCTTTATAATCTTGTAGAGAATTTAATTCTGCGTCGAATGAGTTGTCGATCGACTGATTTCGTTTAGAAATCTCTGAGTTACGGTCATTTATGTAATTTGACCAAAAATTAAAACACCGTAACTTTGACCCTATCGTATACCCGAACCGGAAGTCGGTAGACCGGGATTGCGGCATTCGGCTTCCCTCACCTAGCCTAACATTTGTGTATAAAATGAAAAAAATCGGAGATGGTGACCAAAACCCCCAGTGGACACCATTGCTCGATTCTCTCAGAAATCGTCTTAAAACTTATCACATCTAATTGAAGAATATAAACACCTCTCGAAATGGCACAAAAACGGTTTTGTAATTTGCTAAAAACTAAAAGCTAACGGCATTGAATTTTTGAAAACCACGCGAAGATGTATAATTTTCACAAAAATTGAAATTTTTTATTTCAAATTTTTGTTAGCAAAAATGATTATTCGTCAGACAATCATGCTACGTTTACTCGCGGTTTATGCTTAATATTTGGACTGGATGTTTCATTTAGCTCCGTCTGTTAACTTATTCATCTAAACTAGGTCATGCAAAAACCCTTTTAAACATTGTGATTTGATCTTTAAACGTATTATGTCATTCTCAATTGTTTCAAAGCTACTTGAAACGGAAATATTTTCTATTTTTTTTATAAAATTTATTTTTTCAACTTAGAAAATCAATACTTGAGAATTTTGTACACTCATTTAAAAAATCAAAAATACATGATTGTTTCATCGAACATACCTGATTAACTCGTTTGTCTGCCATATACATTTGTTTGAACCGAGTTTTGAAACAATTTTTTTAGCAATTTTCTATATCTCAAGAACTAAAAATTCCAGCATCGCCAAATTTTAGTGTATGGTAGCCCCTATGACCAACACTTTTATTCTGCGAAATGGTACCATATCGTAGTCGAACTACTGAAAAAACATGTCTTTTAACGGTTGTGATTTTTCATCCGATTTTGGTATTTTGGAGAACTCAACCAAATTCGGATTCAAAATCTCAACAGTTGTTGTTGTAGTACCCATGCGGTGTTTGGTTGAATTTTAAAAGATAAAAGAGGGGACAAGGGCTATGGAATTTTGAGTTCTACATATCCAGAACTGGAAAAGAGCGTTTCTACCCCCCCCCCTCCTTGTTGTTGGAGAAGCTAGAGGAAAAGATGAGCTTTAAATTCTTTAAATTTACACAACTGCCATTTTCCAACATTTGCCATTTTCCAGTAAGAGTTACGATCAGAAAATAAAATGTATGGCTAAAATTTAATAATTTAGTTTATGGAATTGCTACTCAACTGATGAATCTTGGTGGTAATATTTTAAATAATGCCCAAAGTGGTGGCGCTGGAAGTAGTGCTGGAACTGGAACGTCCATGCTTCAGCGAAACGCTGCTTCAACCTCATATTATGGTGGAAATGAGGTCGGAAACGGAATACTTAGCGACGTGGTTCGGCCGCAACTTCGCGGTAACATTTCAAAAAACTGAACTATTATATTAACGTATCTAGAGCTCTAAAATATATACAGTAGGTACCATAAAAAATGCACCACCTACTAAAATTTTGCGAAATTTTTATATGAAATTGGTTTTGGTGTAGTTTTATAATAAACGTACCACCATGTTTAGGCATTCCCAGTGTAGAATCGTCTTCATTCGATGGAGGCGGTAGGACTGGCGGCTCTGGAAATGGCGGAATGTTAAGCGGACTGCTTTCTGGCTACGGTGGCGGACCATTGGGTACAGGAAGTAAAAGCCAACCTCGATCCATTCTCGATACACTCATGGGCAGCTTTCTTGGTGATTTTTTGATTTTTGTTTTTGAGAAATTGTTAAGAGGTATAAAGACCATATCCTACATATAATGTGTGTTTCTCGATTATTATAAATATTTGCATGTCAATAATTTTTAGGTTCTTCTATCGGATCCTCTGGAGCATCATCGCCAAATTTCTTTTCTCCTTCATCGTCCGGTGATGAACGCTACGGTAATGCGCGTCAGGGTTCCAATATTGAAGCAATTGTTGATGCATTGTCCCGAAGTGGTGCGAAAAGAGCTGATTCTGATCCTGATGAAGGGGGACCTACATCATTTCTTAGCCAATTGTTTGGAGGCCGCAAAAGGCGTTGAATATGTACATGCTTATTAATGTTATATGTAGATACTGGCCCAAAGTAAACTTCTAAAAATTACAATTAACTGTCACTAAAATAAAATGGACTTTAGATTCATGATTTTTAGGATACATTACTTATTTTATTCTAAAAGAATCCCGTTAAAAAGCATAGACCGGTAAAACATTATTTATTGCGTGATGCTCAATCTTAAAATGTTGTATTTTGATAATTTATTGAAAGCTTTGATTATAAGTATTACTTCGAAATAAAAAAAAACGTTTACAAGACGTAAACAAAACCTTAAAAGATAATTGTTTGATCATAATTTGCTATAAAACAAATACATGTAAAAAATTTGACATCTAAAGTTTAGTAGAAAATTTTTAGAAACAATGGTGGGAAAACAGAAACTTTTCTTTTAGAAAAATAAGTTTTTTCAGTTTTTTATACATAAAATAAAAAAATAAAATGGACTTTTTTATAAAATGGACCTAAGCCTAAACCTAAGAAAAATATAAACATTTACAAGTTAAGTTTCTATTTTCCAACAGAATATGTATGTAGATTACATACATATTCTAACATGAAATGAGAGCAAAATTACAAGCTGACACTCTTGCACTTTGCGAGTATGGAATAAAATGCAAAAATTTGTTAGAATCGATCGTTCATATTCCCGACCGAAAACTGACAAAATCAGATGGTTCTCCAAAGAAATGCAGCAAAACCACTTAAAAAAGAAAAATAAGTTTTAGACATATAAAAATGGAAAAATTTGTTGAAGTTCTGGAGGTTTTTTATAAACTGAACATTTCGGTCAAAAATAATCATTTTATGTAATGTCTTAGGTCACCTGAAAGAACTTTTTCTTATTAATCGAAAGAGAAAAGCTATTCGCGATATGTGCGGCGAAGAGGCAAAATAATAAAATTCCAAATACAAGGCCAACCGTCAATGACTTAAACATAATTTAGTCGAAATGTTAAATTTATAAAAAATATAAAAAACTTGTCAACCAAATATTTGATTTATTTTGGTACAGAGAAAAATGCGCAAAAAGCCTTGAAATTTTTCTCTAACAAGGAAAGTCACACGTTATTTAAAGGTCTAAAAATCAAAAAAGTAGGAAAACCCGATATTTTTTAGCTCGATGACGTATGTAAATGAGTGCATATAACAACAACAAAAACTGAAACGGTGAATTCCATTTAAGCTTTTTTTAATTGATTTGAACTGACGGCTGAACTTTTTTCAAGTCCATTTTGTTATGTTAGTTCATTTTCTTTTTTAAGCTATGAATTAAAATTATTCAGCTGAAAATTGTCATGCACTTATTAAAACAATTTTTATAACACAAATCTGTCAAATAATATTGGCATAATTGTTGTAAAATATTATAAAACCGTCTAGGTGAACAAAAACAATTAGTCAAATTATCATTCCGAAAAGAAAAAATAATTATGACAATAATATGATTAAAAACAATATCAACAATAAAATTAGTGCAAAAATCGACGCCGAAAAAAGTCAACCGTCAAAAACTTGAATTTTTTTTTTTGAAAATACATTAAAAAATACATAAAAAATCAATTAGAGAAGTCAATGAGTCATGGAGCGAAACGACTGATACAGACAAAATTCAGTCAACAAATGAGAACAAACAAATAATTCCATAAATTAAGCAAAATAAAATGACAATTTTTCTACAGTGTTGTTTGGCAATTTGAGATGGTAAAGAAAAATCCTAACTACTAATAAAATTATTCTTAGAAAATCAAAAAGTTTTTAGCACCAATCATCCAATTCATTGTAAAAAAATCGCCAAATTATCAACAAACTCGGTAAAAAAATCAGTCACAAATAATTCACAATAAAGAGCTGTTTAAAAACGGCAGCAAAATATTGTGAGAATTGGCATTTCTAAACAACTCCATATAGTGAATAACATAGTTAAAACAATAAAAAATTTTACATTGCATAAATAATCGAGCCACACATATTTTCAATAAAAGAAAATACAGAAAAATTGATATATTTAGAGAGAATGCACAAAAAGTAAAAACTCAACTTATTTGCGCTGTTTTTTGCCATTACCCGAGTTGTTCAAAATTCGTTGCTTGTCATCATCTAGCTTACTTTTTTCTATATCCAACAGCGTCATCTCATTCTTAAATCTTTCGCGAATTTCGGCTTCACGAACATTTAACTAAAAATTTAGTAGATATTAGAAATAATCCTTTCCTCTCGAAAATGCAAGATAAGATTCGTAGTGTCCATTCTCATCTTTTAAAATTTATGAAAATTATTCTCAAAATTTTCAAGGTCCTCTGAGGGCGTATAGTGGCAAACAATTCACCGTGACAATTCGATTAATAAATAACCCGTCTTGAATTTTTGAAAACAAGTACGTCCATATCAAATCAGTAAACAAACTAATCTTCAAAATTTTACCCCCTCTTCACGGTGCTTCAAGTCAGCTTCCTTTCGCTGCACACGAAGAGTAAACTCCTTATTAAACTGCTCGTCACGTCTGCGGATGTCCGCCTCAAACTCCTTCTTTCGACTAAGCGTCGCCTCCATCATTCGCGGACCGGCGTCTCCGTCTACCATCTTCATTTCCTGGAGACGCTGGCGACGATAATTCTCATACAAAACGGCGTGCGTCTTCTCGCGAAGGGAGTCCTCATTAATGCGCAGAAGCGCTTCGCGCAACTTCACAAAATCGCAATGTTCCTCGTTCTCCACTAAAATGACGAATAATTAGATTAATCAAACTTCATAGGATATTCTAGGATAATGTCATTCTCTCCAAATATACTAACCTTCAACTCGTCCCCACACGTAATTCCTAGCCCTCACCAGTCGGCCATCTTCCTTAGTCACGAAGTCACAACTTCCCACAACAGCAAAAGGCAAAAGCGCATTGAGTGCCGCATTTTCATTGCGAACCGCTTCGTCATCGGTCGGGAATTGATAAATTTCAATTTTGTTCGCTTTTAACTCGTTCATAATCTAAACTATTACAATTAACAACACAATACATTAAATAATCTATTACGAAACATGGAATTTGTCACTTCCAAAAAAATACAACCGACTATATTCATCAAACTAAAATTGCAAAAAATTATATCTTACTTTTTGCTTGAATCGAATGAGCTCGTCCTTGCAGGCGGTGTCAGATTTCGCAATTACTGGAATCACGTTCACCCGCTTGGAGAGCTCACGCATCGTTACCACATCGAGAGCCTTAAGACTAAAACAAAAAGGAAAATGCGTGCAAGTGTTTCTATTTTAACAATTTCATTCTTCCCGCATTTTTTAAAAAATGCCATGTAAAATATGTATAGTAATAAAACGTGTTTGAACTGTCAAAAAGCGGACTAGCCGAGGATATCAATTATCATTTAAATTTTGTTCATTTGTTGTATAGTCGGCAAAATTTTTCAAAATTGAAGTCTAAAAATTCATTTAAAAAAAGTTAGTCAAAAACTTTGAAAACGTTGAACGATTAAGCAGAAAATCAACGAATTTTGGATGTCAATCGATCTTCGGGCAGAATTTCGAAGACATTTAGTCATTCAATTCAAAATAACAGTCCTTTAAATAATTACAAGAAAAATATTAGCACGCAAGTTGTTTCTTCGCTTATATAAATAATATAACCAAAAACATTGCAAAAATGTTAAAATCTAAAATAGTAAAAAATATATAACTGAAAGTGAAAAAGCCATCGCGCCAAAAAAACAAAAAAATAATTTAAAAGTCAAGGAAGTACTACACAAAATAAAAAGAAAATTCTCAAGGTCATTTGCATTCTATCCCTTAATAAATTTCTATTACCTCTAATGTTCATTAAACCGTAACTGCAATAGAATAATCTATAAACTTTTATACATGTAAAAAATAAATTCAATGTTTCGTTTTTGAACACTATTTCACTATCAAAATATTAAAATCTTTAAAACCTCTTCCAAAAAAAGTTTGAGCTAAAACAAAATGACTATATCAGTGTTCATTTCGAAATGGAAACAAATTTTCATTAAATTCTGCAAATGGAAAACAAAACCAAAAATTTTTAACTTTTACGTCCAATCTACATAAAAATCACAAAAAATTTCTCAATAGAGGGAGTAGCAGGTTTAAAAATCTTCCATTTGACGAGCTTTCTTTTGGCATTTTTTAAAAATTCAAAAAATCATTAAAAAAGAGTAGCTGTCAGAGTTGGACAGAACTTCTATTGTAGAAGCAAAAATTTTCAACTCGGAATTCCAACTCTCAAAACGAACGAAATTCCGTTCAATCCTGGTAGCTAACCTCCCCCGGGCCCGCCATTCAAAGCGAGAGATACGAGTAAGCGAGTATAGTAGTTGCTTTGGAGTTTCTCTACAACAGAAAAATGCGCAATATAACAAAATTTAAATAAACAAAAAGAACAATACTGAAACAGAAATACCACAAAAGTAATTTGCATTTTCGAAATGCAAAAATCCAAAACAAAATTCTTTAAAATTTCTTTCGTTCCAAACCTATAAAAATACAATGCGCCAGATGCATTTTCCCAAATAATCTCAAAATAAAACATAAGACATTTGGCCAACGCATTAAAAAAAGAAACAAACGTCTACAAAAAATGGCAGAAATAATTTATGCAAATACAAAATGGTAAAAAATAGTCCAATTCATCAACAATGAAATAAAAATATATAAAAAACAGAAAATAATTTAAGTAAGAAAATGATTAAACGATAAAAGTGCAAAATAAAAATTACTATTTTTTCTATTTTCACGCGATTTACGAAACGACGAAAAAATTTAAAATCTTATTACAAAATAATTGAAATATGAAAATTTTATATTAAAAAATATATTTTGTATCCCGTCAAACAAAAAATTGAAAATCACACGTGACCTTGAGACTAAATATGAACAAATTTTCAGAGCAAAAAACTTCAAACAATGAAAAAAAATCAAAAATCAAAAAAAGCAGTGCAAAAAACCAGATGTCTCAGCAAACAACCATTTGCCACATAAAACATCAAAAAAATTTCCAATTTTCTTCGAGACGGAAAAATAGAAAGCAAACAAAAACGCAAATTGGCAAAAAAAAGTCAGAGAAAAGCCAAAAAAACATTTCGTAAAAAAGCGTAAATAATTGCAAAATATAACCAGAAAAAATGATATTTTTTAATAAAACTAACCCGTGCCCCGTCGGCGATATAAAATAAAGACAAGCGTGGATGCGCGTATCATCATAATATGCCAAACAACGACGAATTTTCAATTCTTCCTTTAGGTACGACTCGAACTGTTCGTTGATATAGTCCACAATAACTTGAGCACTGTAACAAACATTTTTCCCGTTTCTTTAATAATTCGTATTTTCACATTTCATCACAAAGCCTAAAAGCCAAATTTACCTCTTATCCTTGTCCAATTGATCCCCAAATCCGGCAGTCTCCACTACACGAAGTTTCACGCGAACACCACTTTCACAAACCTCTAAAAATTAATAAATTTTAGTAAATGTTAAAAATGTTTACAAAAAATGTCATTGCCATTGCCGCTAACCAAAGACACTTACCACAAGTTTTAGTGCGCAATTCGACAGTTTTAAGTTCATTGTTGCATGGCGCAAAATCCATTTTCATATTAAAAAGTGATTCGATAAGAGTGGTTTTGCCCATTCCCGTCTCGCCCACACACAACAGATTGAATTGAAATCTAAAAGATTATTTAGTAAGCCCCAAACGAAAAATAAATAAAAACCAAAAGTTTACCCGTTCGCGTGACATTTTCTGACCAATTGATAAGGCAGCGAATCGAAGCCGACAAAACCAGTAAGTTTCAGTTCCGGTAAATCGTCTTTTCCTTTGGCTTGCACGCTATTATCGCTATTACTACCAGGTTTGTTTATACCCTTTGTATCGTTGCCACTCGTCATATTGGCCATATTCAACGGCGGCTTTGCAGGCGGTAACGTTGGCGTCGCCGAACCATTAGAAGCGCTGTTAGCCGGCTCAGCGGTGAATTTTGTGGTCTTCATGGAAATTGAATCTTCCGGACGAATGGTAGACGAAGTGGATGAAGAAGTCAAAGATCTATAAGTAAACAAAACATAAAATATCACAACTTTCTATAAATTACGTTGTGAATTATAATTTAAATATATTGAATACGGCAATAGCCGTTTTGAGATACCGTAATTCTTCGCCAGTAATTTTTCTTTTTATTATGCCTCAAACTTAAACTTTGGTAATTAAACCTTTGTCTTGCAAATTAGATAATTATTTAAATGTTATCTAATTTGTAAAACAAAAGTTTAATTAACAAAAAATGTAACAATAGTATATAAATATAAATCAATAAAACCAATTCTAAAAGATATAAGCTATTTGATTGCAAATTATATAAGATAAATCTTTCACATAATAATTCGAATAAATCAATAGTCATTCGGCGACTACAAACTATATTTAAAACTAAAACACATACAAAACTATTTCTTTACATACATTTAGGAGTTAAATTCAACACTTCCCAAATTTTGTATAAAAAATAAGAACCTCTGAAGATGAATTCCACCACCGCCATTCTGATGATTACCGATGTTTTTGAGCGGTTCGTGAGAAGATTTACTGTTGTTTTCATCGAAATTATTTTCCATCGACGCAAAAACTTTTATCATCTTTTGCTCTGACACAGTGTCCATGATCAATGGCGCGGATATAGTAGGAGGCTGGTGGTTCTTCGTATAAACAGCACTTCCCGAACGATGATTTTGAGAAAAGTGAGTAGCGTGATGATTTGGTACCGGCGGTGGAGGATTTGGCGGCGCCTAAACAAAAATCATCAGTTACAAAAAATATTAGAAAAATTTAGTAGCCCTCAGAATTTAAGCAGGGTAAAGTTTTTATACAAAACACTGCCGAAACGAATATTAATGCAATACCGACCACAAAACAAAACTGACTCAAACAAATTAATCAGTTTTTTCGGTGGTTTCAACGCTGCATTTTACACTTATGGTTGAAAAACAGTAACATATGATTGAAAAAATCGGAATTGATTTGACTGACTAATGTACATACGTTATTTTCAAAGAGCGAGAAAAATTATAAACTTGCAGGATGACTTGTAAAAAACAAAGAACTTACAATAAAGTCGGGAAAGGAAAAAAATCCGTCACATCGATATTTTTGTGGAATCGATATATATTTAAAAAAGTAGGGCGAAATTTTTGATCAAATAAAAAAATGGTAATATACACCAAGTCCGAGAAATTGTTAAGGGCAACAACAAAAAGCATAAAATGAGCAAATGAAAAATAAACAAATCAAAAACTTCCGCAAAAATGCTTCAAAAAGCGTATTTCGCCGGCGTAAAAAGGTATAAGTTTAACGAAAACATCGACTTGAATACGTTCACAATGTGTTTTGTACTATGCAAACACGTATCGATGAAATTAATAAAAACATTTTAAGTGATTAGTCACGCGAAAACATTAAAAATTCAAACGCATTTTTAATTAAAAATGCGAAAAAATTCATTTTCATTAAAATTGATTTTGATGTGAAGTCAAAGACATCAGTTTTTTGCACGTCCAAATCAAAAAAAAAACACGAAAATGTATCAAAATAATCACCGAAAAAAAGACTAAATCTTTGAATCTTTAAAAACCAAATCAAAATTTTCTACAAATAAATACATCAAACCAACAAATAAAAAAAACGAAAACAACATTACGGCATAGCGATTGTTATTGACAAACGGCGGTGCCGGCGCTTCGGCTGTACTGTGCGAACGAAAGGGTCGCAAAGTTCGTTTAAGCACCTGAAATGGTTTTTTCGAAGCGTCACTGCTCATTTCGTCACTTTTAGTTTTCGTTAAAATGGAGGAATGTAGCTCAGATGATCGACGTTTCGACTGATCGTTGCTTTTGCAGTCACTTTTTGTAGATCGACGATTTTGGCCAAATACTTCGCTAAGAATAAAGATTTCGTCCAATTCGGGCAATCTAAAGTGAGGAATTTTTTGCGCAAATTTTATATTTTGAAAAGCTTTATAACAAAAAAACTCAACAAATCCTCCCAAAAATAGTCTCAAAATTGGTTAGAATCATAGGTGACAGACTCCGCCCCAAAATTCAAAATTTTTGCACCCCCCCCTTTCCGCCGAGAACAAAAAAAGGTCCTCAAATTTTCAAAGTGCCATAACTCGGTCAGTTTTGGTCGGGGGACAAAACTGTTTTGGAACGCTCCTGTCGAGCTTTCTTTTAGGTATATCACTACAATAAAAAATTTTTGAAAAATTCGAGCGAGCAAAATTTTTTTGTCTGTCAGATATCGTTAGAATACAAAGTTTTTAAGATCGTTTTGAAAATTTAGAAATTTTTTCGTTTTTAGCACCAAATTTTCTCGAAATGTTGGGGAGGTCAAATGACATTTTCAGGGAAAAAATTGCTGAAAAATGTCAAACGAGTTTTGAAACGAGCTTAATTTTTATATAATGCTTGTATTTTCCGCCAATTTTGAAAGTTGGAATAACAAAAACCCCAATTCTTATTGCGCTACCAAATGACATAAGCAAATGACCTTCAACTTCTTCTTTAGCTATTTTGTTGGAAGTCTATCAAATCACAATTATTAATTAGCTTTTAACAAATATTACCTGTGTAAAACTTTATAAACCGTTTGAACTCGATCGTCAAGGTCAGGAACAGCACACAAAGAAGCTAAATTTAAATATGCAATTATCATTCAATTTTATATGCCTGTATGTACATGACAAGAGAATTAATTGGATACACCCATACATGTATGACACAAGAAGGAATGGTATTTCTCACCCAAAAATTTATATTGAAAAGAAATAGGTTTCAAACTACGATTTGATTAAAAAAATGAAATTGCGAAATTGTATTACGCAAATCGAAAAAAATTCCTTGTATCTTAAGCAAATCTTGTTCTTGTGTCACTTTGCTGAACTAAAACAAAACCACAATTCAAATTTATTTTTTATCAATCTACGTCACCTTTTTGTTACAATACAAAGTGATTTTTACGGCTCGTACTAAATGGTTTTGAATTAGCTTACACTACCCACAGCGTCCCAAATTAAAATTTTTGTTCACTTTAAGATTACAGTAGGAACACAAATTGCACGAATTCAAATAAATAAATTCAGGATGAAAAAGAACAAAAACGTTTATTTTCAAATGTGAATTGACGAACACTTTTGATTTGCAAAATGGCAAAAATTTCACCGAAAAATGTATCAGATCGAATCTGTTCGAATTCAGATATTTTACAATATCGTAGTGTCAATCGAAACCTGTGAACATTCTGCATCTTCTATACTATTTTATTATATAAAAAAATGTAATCTTAGAATTTTCGTTCTAACACTTTGGCTAGCAAGCCGTTTTTATCAATAGGATATACGCCATTTTTACACACATTACGGCCCTATAAATGACTTCTTTAGATCGGAATTGTCCTACCTAGCCCCAGTTTCTAGATATTACGTCTTGAAACTTCATGACATCGAAAAAATAAAAAATTTGATGAATTTCGACGACAAAAATTTAAATAAGTGCATAACGCCAAACGAAATACGTCAATATTTCAAATTTTGTTTCGGAAAATAAAAAATGACTCAATTTCTGAATGTGAGCAAAAATTAAAATTTGGGACACATAAAATTTGGGATACCATGACTAGTTCTGAGTTGCATTGCATCTGTTGCAGTAAATTTTCATTTCAAATAATAATATTTCCGCAAATAAAAAAGTCGTTGCGGAACGAAATTTTATTTGCATAATTTATGAATATCTACATATTTCAAAGCAATGTTTTCAATTGGCCAAATGAAGTATGCACCAGGGGTGTAACGAAAGTAAATTTGAAATTCCGAAAATCGAAAGAGATTTGAAATACCGAAAACTGAAAATCGAAAGAGATTCGAAATTCCGAAAACCGAAAATTTGAAAAATCAGTTTCCGAAAATCGAAAGAAAAAAATCGCCGAAAATCGAAAGAAAATTTTTACCGAAAATCGAAAATTTTTGTAAAAATTTTACAATTTTTTTCTATTTTTCTTTTATATTTTAGGTATATTGTTCAGTATATTTTTCAAAAAACCAGGAACAAAAAGTTATTTACAATTTATGCAGTAATACTTTTAATTATCAACCAAAAAATTTTGCATTTCGCACAACTTGAGCTTTGTGGCTTAATGGTTAAATGTCTACGTGGGCGCCTTTTCGTGTGCAAGTTCGGTTCCTCAACAAGACCACTGTTTTTTCGAGT
>SAUE01000128.1:38442-65998 GCA_009724625.1 Deladenus siricidicola | reverse complement strand
AATAAGCGAGCGCGGCGATAGCAGCGCGAGCGCAAAATTTTGCTTAAATTTTGATCAAATCCAAGTTAAAAAAGTCTTTTTTTGTAGTTAAAAAGTAAGCAAATTTCGGAAAATTTTTGATTTTCGGCACTTTTTACCGAAAATCGAAAGAGATTTGAAATTCCGAAAATCGAAAGAAAAAAACGCCGAAAATCGAAAACCGAAAATTTTTACACCCCTGGTATGTACATAAGTTTTCAACGTGAAATCATAAGCTTTTTTTCACTCACGTAAGTACTAAAACCACAATTCAAATTTATTTTTACTGTAAAAAATTTTACATCTCTTCAGTGTTTCCATTTTTTGAACCCCATTTTTTCCGCACTTTTATTTGAATGGCCGCCATTTAAATGTGAGTGGCTGTGAAGTGGTGCGCTTGGCCTGCCCGAAAGCGGAATGACGAGAGATGTCGATTGACATCAAAACTTTATTGATTGGTTGCGTCTTCGGCCAAAATTTTCAAAGTTGAAGTCTAAACTTCAACTTCATTTTCAACTTGAAGTTGAATTTTAGACTTCAACTTTAAAAAATCTGGCCGAAGACGCAACGAAGTTTTGAGGCGGAGGCGATCTTTTACAAAAAATCGGAGGCGAAAAGTGTAGTGATTTACGTGGATCTTTTCTTTTTAGTTCGTCAATTTTCACAATTACTTGATACAAGTGTTTTGCATTTTGACATACTCCTCTTTTTCCTACTGTGAATTTATATGCTATATACACTTATTTGACCATCAATAAAATTATTGCGATATTTTCCGTACAAATAAATTTATTTTAACGCATACATTTGATGCATTACTGTAACTTTAGGACAGATCGTGGCTTAAAGTAAAAATACCTATTCATCGCAATTCACAAACAAAATATATATTTTTCAACCAAGCAGAAAAATGGTTTATGTGATATAAATTGAGGTTTTTGAAAATTTATTCTAAGCTACCATATGTCGGGAACCAGTGTTGTTCGTGGTGGTATCGAAAGTTAAAGAGTTATCGAAAGTTCAGGTGATTTTTTGAGATATTACGTCTTAAACTCAAATTGATTTCATCACATCAATTTGTTATTTGCCGTTTACAATTAAATTAGCGATTAACATTTTTGCGGAGAAATCAGTCTGGGTGCATGCTCAGAAATTAAAGTGCTCAGAGTAACCCCTTTTTGAAGACTTCAAAGCTATAATTAATACTAAAAAAACCGAAAAACTTTTTATTTTTTCAGAAACGTTTCTTAAAAATTAACGTAATTTTCATCTTCGATTAAAAAATTTCACAGCAGGTGCCACTGAGCAGTTTATCTAAATTTGTATGAGTGGAAAACGCGAATAAATGGAGATTTATTAAAGTTTTTTTTTATAAAATTTCACCTGGGTTATAATCCTCCTCTATATTTTCGTGCTTGTATATTGTTCGTGGTGGTGATTCTGAGTTTCTTGCTGATTGAATTGGAGTTAAACTTGCAGCAATTATATTATCTACTACAATTTGATGTCGATAATCCTACAACATAAACATACAAAATGTAATGCCACCGAAACATTTCCATATAATTTTTCATTTTCATCACAACTAATTTATTATTTGTCGTAAGATATTCATTCATAGTTCCAACTACCTACACGTTTACTTTTGTAAAAGATTTGAGAAATGTACCGTTTCGTTAGTTGTTGAAGATTTTGAGGAGTCGATATTAGCGTCTTGTTGTACGACACTTGATGTTCTCGAAGGAATCAATTTAACTTCATTTGCATGATAATCAGAATTTTTGTCATTTTCCGAAGAATGTGAAAGTTTTGGTTTTTGTGAGGATTCGACGTTACTTTTGTCGGATATGGTCGTGGATGTTGTTGAGGATTTTCTGATGTCTAACGACGACAATTCCTTTATCGCAACTTGATCGTTGGGTTTTCGTCCAAAAATATTCTAAAAGTTCAATTAAAATTTTATCACATATATGTATTTTCAACCGGTAAAAACTTTTTGTAAAATTGTAAAGGCGACTTCACTAATTATTTTTTGCTTAGACTTTTCAAACGCTTGCAATTGTCATTAAATCACAAAAAAAATTTAAAAAAATTTTCAAGTTTATTTCACTACAAATTTTTAGGTAAATTTGAAAATTTTTAGAAAATTTACTCATTGATTTGCATTTCAAGAATTGGACAACCAGATTGAAAATACTTCAGAGCAATGTTGAAATGAATTTAAGAATTCAAATGATAGATAAGTGATTGTGAGTAAGTGTATGATTGTGAATAAATAAATAAGGTGATCGAGTGCTTATTATATATGTGCTAACTTTTTAATCATGCTATGTAATTTATCACGAATTCCTTTTTTTTGATATCAAATTTGTAATTTGCCTATTTAAAATATAATAGGCACAAAATGTTAACGAAAAATATTAATTGTATTAATTTGTTACAAAAAATTAAATACAAAAAAAACAAAAAATTACACATGTATTTGTGACTTCGATTTAATTGAAAGTGAAAGCGCAGTAATGGAAAATAATGAAAAAATAAAAGCAACATAAATAGACATCTGGAAAATGGTTGAAGTGTTGTACTATATATATATATACATAGTGAAAATTGGACAACGCAAGGAATATAACGAAAATTAAGATATTCCTGGGAGAAACATCAGTCTGGTAAATGCAAATCTTTGACATTTTCTTTGGTTTTGCTTTTAAGCCATTAATAACGTCGGCTTTGCACAATGACAAATTTAAATAGAATTTTAAACTAAACTCCTAATCGTTGCTCTAAAATCAATCAATCAGCCATTCATTGGTTAGATAAAAGTGAATTTATAGAGAGTGCATATGAAGTGCAATATATGAATGCAATATATATGAAGTGCAAAAATATACATTATATAATATATGTCCAAAATAACAAATATAGCGAAAATTTCCAATTATATTAAAATCACAGAACATACAGTAACAAATTTAAAATCAAATAACAATTACTATAATTTATCACCCGTTCGGCCATCAAAAATTTTTTAATTTAATTTAGCCTCGCATCCCAAAGTTTTACGAAAATTTTTATAAACGAATGAAAAGTTCACACTAAACATGCTTTCAAAATTTTTTTAGTAAACTGAGAAATTTTTTGGTGATTTTTTTTTAGTTTGTTATTAACATTGAAGATTTTTTCCTCTTTTTTTAACGACGGTACTTTTTGATATTTTTTGATGATTCTCAGCAATTTTTTAACGCCAATAATTTTTTCAGAATCAGATCAGCGGCTCAACATACCCACGTTTTCGAAAATCAGAAGAAAATTGGTTGAAAAATCACAAAACTTTTTCATGATGTAAATTTTTTTATAAACTTTTTCCAATCACTGGTTTTTTACCTTCTACACAAATTCAAATATGTATATGTATATTATTTGTCAAAAAAATTTGTTTATGAATTCTGTAATTGTGTTAAAAATTCATTACGAATTACATATAAAAATATATCAACAAATTAGGTGAATATTTTTGTTATCGGCGTTTTTTTTTGCAAAAATAGAACAAATGAAAAAACCAGGGAATTTTAATTAGCAATGAAAAATCATTTTTACCGATTATTTTGCCAATACAACAGCAACGAGCACATACAATTAACTATCTTATAAACGTTTTCTCTACATTTATGTACTATTTTCTTTCCTAAAATTCCTTTATCTGCTTCATTTCTGTGTATTTATTTCATTAGGTAAAACACTTTGAAAATTTAAAAAAATAAGAAGCAGACCGCCGAGAAATAGAAGGAGGCATGCAACAATAAAAGAAAATAAACATTGTAATCACGAGACGAACTGAAAAAGGCAAGCAAATATGTATATAAATATGTATTATGTAAGGAGATTTGAAAAATGAATTTACAAATAAAAAACGAACCTCGAAGTTTTTGCACATGGAAGATACCCTGCTCTTCTTTTTCAGCGCTTCTAATTCGTTCGCATTTGGTCTCGGAGGCTCATTTTGGAATTGATTTTGAATGCCATTGGTTGACAGTGCTTGCGGCTTTTCTCGCGTTTCTTTACTTTCATAATTCTTACTATAAATTACAGGCGGACGTGCCGAACGTTCAGAGGCTATTGACAAATCATATGTGTTTTCTCTAGAGTCATCACTTTTTTGGCTTTGAAGCTCATCAACACTTTCAATGTCTTGAAAATATTGTTGAGGCGAATTCGATCCCAAATTTGACGTTTGTTTTTGGGTGTCACAATCTTTTAACATGTGTTCTTCAGTTGATGATTCCGAGGACTGATTTTTTGTTCTCTTGGCTGAACATAAATTATTTGTATTGTCATAAACACCTAAGTTGTTGGTGAGTTTATAAGTTTCAACGCCTTCGTCCTCACTGGGCAAATCGTCTTCACCTACAATCATTGATGAGCTCCAATGATGGACATCATCAGAAGAGTTTCCAATATCTAATTTAAACGATTCATTAATATCACTTGCAGGTGAATCCTTTTTTGGCTGATTCGACATTCTCGGCTTTGTTTTTGGCTTAATCTCACCGTTGTGGATTGTGAGAGAAGTAGGCATGTCTTTTTGGGTCGCCCAACCATCCGGTGTTAAGTTTAACTCGGATTGATTAAGACGAGAGTCAAGTCTCCCTGTTGGTGAGCTCAAATTAATTGTGGATTGATTCTTTTTTGGGTCTTCTCGGCTCAATGCGGGGTCATACTTGTTTGTTTTTGAATAATGTTGATAGTTGCTCGGAGGAGGAAAACGAAATTCATTATCTTGAAACAATCGCTTCGATCTCGGACTTAAACGCTCAAATGTTGGCGAGAATTGCCGAAAATCGCTTTGTCCAAATCGAGAACTTCTCCAATTTAAGTTTGTAGTATTTCTAATATTTGGTGTTTGAATAGCTGAATTTGAATCCATTTCAGTGGAATTTCTATTCGAATAGGTCTGCGTTGGAATTCGTTCATTGAAGTCTAAATTCACGGAATTGCGATTGGCATAACCAGAAGGATTAGCATTTTCACGTCGAAATTCTTCCCAACTGTGACCGCCGGAAAAGCCCACTTTATCGGAATAAGCGGGCGGCTGGATTTCCGTTCGTTCGACTTCGCCTGATTTCATTCTCTGAACACAAAATTGTTTACTGCAATAATTGTTTACTGTAATCTTCTCAATTTTTTTTACAAAAGTAAATAATTTAGTCTAGTTGAACTTTATGCCCTTCATCAAGTTTAGCTCAATTGTAGTGAATGCAAAGACTAAAATTTTATGAATTTTTAACGCCCGCAAAACACATTTAAAAAAACGTATCACTTATTATCCGTTTATGAAACGCAAAAAGCATGACTGAATCATAGAAAATGTAAAAAAACGACAGTTGAGGCAAAAGTTTCCTGCAGCGATTCAAAATGAATGCGGGATGGAAAAATCGACAGGAGGAGAAAAGGGGTGAATTTTGTCAAAAAGCGACAGAAAAATTCTGAATCATTAGCATTTTTCCGCTCTCTCACAAGCTTCCATTTTCACGCATTTTCTTGCATTCTTATTTACATTAAATGATAAAAAAACGGGAGAATTTTTTATTGGAAAGCATAAAGATAAAGAAATCTATACGTAAGAGTTAGATAAGTTTACGGGTAAAAGATACAAGATAACAAAATGAGCCGAAGAGAAAGCAAAAAATTACTATCAAATCACTGGAAGGAATTCAATTTTATCAACAAAAATTTGAAAATTTTTTATACGCCGAAAAAGCAACAGATAAAGAAATTTTAGAACTAATACATAGGTTGGCGAATAAATAACGAAAAATGCGAAGGAGAAATAGATAATACGAAACTAATTGATCAAAAACGGTTAGATAATATGATCAAACACAAATTGTATTTTCATGGCATCGTTGAGAGGGAATATTTAGTGCCAAAAAGCCAAACAATCATAGAAAAGCGATAAATTAGACGCATTTAGTTCCCTAAAATTTGCATGACGTACTTAGCTAAGCTAACAAATACCACAAAACTTTTTACTTACTGTAATGCTTAGCTTTTTATACGTACAAATATTTCGACGCGCCCTTTACTGTTCATTCCAAAAAAGTTTGTTTACATTTTGCAATCTTTCATTTAGCCGAAAATCAATATTTATTAATAAATTTTACAAATTTCAAAGGAAAAATGTCATTTCTAGGCAGCGGGACATTGTCTCATGGACGTTTGACAGAGGGCTGAAAATAGCACCTACCGTAAGAAGTGATTGGTTAGATTACTCGAGCTTAAAAGGGATTTTTGAATGGGGTTATTAGTGTAATTTTGCGCGCTAAATTTTTCTTACACTTATCAATTTTAAAATAAAATATTGAATCGTGCATTGACTATAAAAATGACAAACACTACATATACATATTTGCGTATACATATGGCATTTAATTGTAAAATATATGCAAAATGAAATGATGGCCATAAAAATTTTTATCGAGTGACTATCTCTGTCCAAGAATTATGCATAAGTGTTTACAATTTGTTATCTTGCGAAAATTATTATGAAAAAGCACTGTCGAACATTATTCTAATTTTAATTTTTTTATGATTAATTTTAAAAAATTTATGATCCCTGAAAATAATTTAATTCCGTGGTGGTGGGTGTTCTGCTTGTGCCTCATACTTACTTTTATTCCGTTACTTGGCGCTTTTGCAGGAACTTTATGTTCGATGTATCCACGAGGTAGACATTCGGGTGCATTAAATGCATAAATACAGTATACATGATCGTTATCATTTGTTGGTAGTCCAAATCGAGGTTGTTCTCTTGATTTCATCGAAATTTTTCTTTTTTGGACGTTTGGAACAACATTAAGAAATGGAGATGAAGAAAAGGGAAAGGAATGTCTACGGTCCTCGTTTATGTTTTCCAGATTTCTCGTATTAGTATTCCTGACTTTGTCGTTGGTGGTAGCAGGAAATAAAATTTGGTTTAGCAAACTTCCACGTCGCATTTCTTTGTCACACAAAAAAACTATGTGCGTAAAATAAAATTATAAGTTGTACATTTTGAAATCAGTTGAGATGTACAGTAGGATTCAAAAATTTGAACAACTATCTTGCTACAAATTTCAAAGTTTTAGTGGGAGCTTCGTTGTGGTCGGTATATCAACATTTGCGGAATACTATTTTCGGATCAAGCTGACATTTGCGGATCATCTTTCTTTTTGATCCAATAAGCTTCTATAATGTAACGTTCATCAATGAAACATTGAAATTTGTAGCAAAAGGGTTGTCTAAATTTTTTATTTTAAAATGCTGTATAAACGTCAAGATTAATATCTATTTGAATTTTTTTGGAAGGGTGTAATATTTTCAATTATGTATATCTTTAAGATACCAAGAAAAACTTATTTATAAAACATTAAAGCAAATGATTTGACGGTTTTTGTTTATAAAAAATCTGAAAAAAAATTTCATTCCAATTTTAGAAAATATCAGCAAAAATAAAATCATAACATAAATGTTATTCATTCTTATTATTTTGCTTTTATTGTAAAAAGCACATAAACACTATTAGAATTTTGTAATATATGTATCAATATTTAAAAGTATAACTTTAAATAAGGATGCACCGTCCGAATAACTAACATGTATTCCGGACACCATTATAGCGCAAATAATATAAAAATTACAAAAAATGTTTAACTGCATATTTTTATCTTTAAAGAGAAAGGTTAATTTTTACTTTATAAACACTCCAAATTTCGCATTTTTCCAAATTTAATTTAATTTGAGTTAAAGTTTCGCTTTCCCGAGCTTTTTTGGAATCTCTAAATATCCCATCAATGGTCGAGATGATCGATATGTCAACGAGTAACCCATTAAAAATGATGTCGATCTGCGTAATTAAAAATACTCAAACCTAGAATACTCAAACCTAGAAGCACACGAAATAATTATCAATTTAAAAAATAATAATTCTTTTTTTGATATAAAAACGAGTTGTCAAACGTCAAATAAAAAAAATCGTGAGTTAGGCCGCTATTATCCTTCTTACCCCAAACCGAATTGTACACGTGTTGGGGGTCGCTATCCCCAGTGAAAATGTCAAAAACTGCGCAAAAATAACAAAATCAGTAAAAATATTATAAAATTCGAAATTCCCGTCTCAAAAAACCTTAAAAAACAACCAAAATTTTCCTGTAAAACCACAAGAACCGAAATAACATGCTAAACCACAAGAACCGAATTACTGCTAAACCACAAGAACCGAAATAACATTTCATTATTTAAAAAATTGGAAATTTTTAAAAATTATTTCTTCCGCAAATGTTCGTCCGCAAATGTCGGTGTACCGGAAATTTAGTTAAAGTTAGTCACCCAATATTAAATTCGAAAAAAATGTTTTTCACTGCAAAAAAACTTGGCGTTCCGTCTTCAATTATTATTTTAGCTGTTTTCGCTAATTTTTGTTTCCAAAAAAGCCTTTACAAAGGATATCCATCTATTTCTAAGTAAGAAAATATAAAATGCTCGTGAATTTTTGCAACTTTTTTATGTCAATTGGAAAAGCATCGAAAAATGAGTCGAATTATGCCGATCTCAGTTCCTGAACATTTATGGGTGCAGACTCTGTGCCACAGAGTTATGTGTCGTGAAATTTCCGAAATCTATGGGGCTCTAGGGGAACCAACAATTTTTTTTAAATGGCTTTAAAAGAATTCATAAGATAATACCCCAATTTGTATCAGACTGACTTGAGTTAGACTTTGGAATAAGCTTATGTTTGAAATTACTTTTGTTTATCTGTTTTATTTTACAAAAAGTAACTTTTTTAAATCTTATTGTGATAAAAATTTGTTTTTAGATAATGTCCTTTAACGATTTCGATCTTGATGAGCGCCTTCTTAAGGTAATTTTTTATTATATTGAAGTTATTGTTTTTTAATTGTTTTTGTTCTTGTAGGCGGTTGCTGAAATTGGTTGGGAGAAGCCCACGCAAGTTCAGTCGGCGATGATTCCATTGGCGTTGGAAGAGAATAATATTTTGGCGCGGGCCAGAACTGGGAGTGGAAAAACTGCGGCGTTCCTTCTTCCGATGATTCAAAAGATTTTGCAACTAGCCGCGGTAAATTTTTCAATTATTTTGTGTAACTCTGTACAGAAATGATACCACGGAATTGGGCGCTATTCTATGAAATTACTTAGGTTACACAACTGGAAAAAATTCCACTATTTTTTATTCTATAAACATGCGATATAATATATTTCTTTTTTTAATGATATATATAAATAGTGGAACTCTCCCTGGAATATTTACTTTGTTTTTTACATTTTCAGCTTTATTTTTTAAACATTGTGTTTAACTTTAATTTTAATATTTTTCATCTTGTGAATTTGGCTAGCCCCTCTCCCTAGAATTCCAAAGCTTTTTTACGTTTTTTAGACTATTTTGCGCCCTGATTTCGAACTTTTTTGGGATGTTGGGGTTAAGAAAAGTGACTCTGAATTTTTTAGTCTACGTCTTCAAAGCATTCAGGCGGAGGCCCTTTTGCTTTAATTGTTGCGCCCACAAAGGAATTGGCACAACAAATATATGGGTTTGTGGTACGTTTGACTTCTGCTATTCCGTTTATTCAATCCGCTAATCTCTCGATGGCCGACAGTGCGCCTGAGGATTTGGCTGCCGACGAGTTCGACATTATCGTGTCGACGCCCGGTCGCTTACTCACATGCTTAAAAAAGACGTCGAGCAGCTTGTTGGGCAGCGTGCGATACGTGATTTTGGACGAGGCGGATTTGCTTTTTTCATACGGTTACCGCGATGACATGATGTACGTTTTATGTGTTATAGAAAATATGTCTTAGAAATTTTCATTTTGAGATTTTTTTGAATTTGATAATATTCATAATTTTTCAGAAAAATTAAAGCTGCGCTACCGCCTCGTTATCAGACAATTATGACATCGGCTACGTTGAACGAGGATCTCACGGAGTTGAAATCGCTTTTCGTCGTGGGACCTGTTGCTTCTCTCAAATTAAAGGTAATAATTGAAAAAATATACTTAAAAAAATTACGAAAGATTTTTTAAATTATTTTTAGGAGGGAAAACTGCCAAGTGCCAGTCAACTTTCACAGTATCACATATTTTGCAACAATCACGAGGAGCGATTTACCATTCTTTTGTCACTACTAAAATTGAAGTTGTTATTGGGAAAATCGGTGATTTTCGTATCGACCACTGACCGCTGTTACAAGTTTGAATTTATATTCGATTTCAGCATTTTTTGCATTGGAAATTGTTTTGCAAATATTTTACACGTTTCATTTTTAGGTTGAATTTATTTTTGGAGGCGTTCAAAATTTCTTCGTGTATTTTGAATTCGCAAATGCCCGCCAATTACCGCTGTCGGATTATTCAGGAGTTCAACGACGGTAAATATCCATATATTATTGCATCCGAAAGTAATGATATTTTCGACGAAAGCGAAGAAGTCGACGATATTAAGGTATTATTTTAGGTGTTTCAGGATTTTGTTTTATTTTTTTTATTTTAGCAAAGAGACAATAAGAAGAAGTGGAAAAAACAAAAGAAGAACCGTAATGTGGATAAGGAGTCGGGCATTGGCAGAGGAATAGATTTCAATTTCGTGTCGAATGTAATCAATTTTGATTTTCCTACTTCAACCGACATGTATATTCACCGAGTAGGAAGGTTGTTATTTCGCACGCATTTTATTTACCATTTTTTATTGATTTTGGCTTTATATTTATTAAAATGAGCTAATTTGCAGGACAGCGAGAGGCTGGAATAAGGGCACGGCGATATCGCTCGTTGGTCCCGAAGAGAAGCGCGTGTTTGAGGCTATTCAGGACGAAGTCAATGCGCAAAGTAAATTAAAATTGCATAATTTCTAATGTTTTTTCATTAGGTGCAGCATTCAGTTTGGTTATTTTGGGAAGAATTGGTATACAATGCTTTTCGTTTCAAAAACCAAAAATTTTGACGTTTTTTAGTGGGACACGCCGCTCTTCAACCGTACGAAATATGCATGAAGGATTTCGAAAGCTTTCAACTCAGAGCAAGAGTATGTGAAATTAATCTTTTGTTGTATTAAATTGTATTAAAAAGCGATTAATTTTAGGAGGTTATAGCCGCGTGCACGAAGACCGTCGTGCGCGAAGCTCGACTGGCGGAAATTCGCCGCGAAATTCTCCGCTCCAAGCAACTCGAGGCGTACTTTAAGAAGAATCCGCGCGAAAAGGAAGCTTTGGAGCAAGACAAGAAGAAATTCCGTATAAATATTCACAGTGTCGGAATTGCCGATGTGCCGGATTACATTGGTTAGCAGATTTTCAAATAAAAAAAAGATAATAATTTGATTTTTTTAGTTCCGAAAGCGTTGCGCGGTCAAAATTTTGCGGTAGAGAAGAAGCCGAATGCTGCTTCAAAGCGGAACTGGAAGCGGAAACACGTCGGCGAGACGCTCACAACGAAACAGAAGAAATTCAAAAAAAATTCAAACGATCCGCTCAAGAGTTTTTGATTTGGGCTAAGAAAATTGGCTTTTTGATGTTGTTGTTTGTTGGTGGATGATGGATACGTGAATTATATTTTGGTGAACGTTTTTAGATTATTGGAATGATTGAATTTGATTAATTGCGGGAATAAGAAGTCATTCGGATAAGTACAGCCAAACAGTAACGAGACGGTCTGAAATAATTGTTGCTTTTTGGCATTAGAAAGAATCCAAAATCGTTTGACTGAATAAATTTCATAATTTTTCGATTTCAATTTTTTGTTATTGTTATCAAATTACAGTATTTATAAATAAAAATTTGAAATATACTGTTTGCTATATTATGCATATATGTGTATTGCGCTTTCATTTATTTTTTTCTAAACTTTATCAATATATTTACTCATCAATAGTCAATTCTTATATTGCAGATACATAGCACTGAATTCTGAAAAATGCAGCCAAAGGTTCGCCGAAAGAATCGCTACGAGAAAATTAAACATTTGGGCGAGGGTCAATTTGCCAACGTCTACAAGGCGAAGGACATCGAAACCGGCGCGATTGTAGCCATTAAAAAGGTTTAATATTTTTCGATTTAATTTATTAGCCGCGAGTTAGCGGCTAATAAAAGAGGGAATTTTGTGCATGTCCCCATAGTTCAGTGGTAGAGCTACGGACCGGTTACTTGCAGGTTCGATTCCTGCCGGAGACGATACATTTTTCTTGTAGCCATGGCACATTATTTTTTTGTAGCGAATTCTTCTCAAATGTTAGTATTCCGACTTTTTTTAACTTTAATTTTCAATTGTAGATTAAATTGGGATCAAAGTATGAGGCGCGCGATGGCATTAATCGAACAGCTTTGCGCGAAATAAAACTTCTTCTCGAGGTGCATCACGACAACATTATTACGCTGAGGGATGTGATCGGACATCGCACCAGCATTCAACTCGTTTTTGATTTTATGGAAACAGACTTGGAGGTTTTCACTTTTATGTTTTTCGTTATTAGAAAAATCGCTATTTGAAAAAACCTAGAATTTCCTAATATATCTGGAAGTCGGTATTTTACATTTAAAAAATTTTGGGCAATGTCCAACAAGCAACAAACTCCCAATGGGCATGCCTTCTTTTACATACACCACTTTTATCGTTTGGAAACATTGGTTGATACACTTTTTAAGTTTTTTGTATTTTAAAAATTTTTCTGTTTTTTCTTTTTCTTATTTTAAATTTTAAACAGTGAATACTATTTTTGAATTTTTACAATTTAGTGTTTCAAAATTTATTTTAACTTTTAATTTATTTTAAGATACATTTCTATTTTTTGACATTCTGAAATGTTTGTGTTTGAGTGCTTTGAATTTATTTAAATTTGTAGAATATAATAAAGGATTCATCGCTAATTCTGATGCTCTCGCATATTAAGAATATGGTATTGCAAATGCTGTTGGGCTTGGAACATTTACACATTAATTTCATCCTCCACAGGGTTTGACATTTTTTGTTGGCTTTAATTCTGGAACATACTGTAATTTGTGAACATACTGTTACCATATTCCTTGCCCGCCACACAAATATGTCGTTGTTGGTGGCTAGGCTAACCGATGATTTTGCAGGATTTGAAGCCGAACAATTTGCTAATGAACGCCAACGGCAAGATCAAAATAGGCGATTTCGGGTTGGCGCGCTATTTCGGCTCACCGAATCGCTGCTACACGCACCAGGTGGTAACTCGCTGGTATCGCGCACCCGAGCTGCTTTACGGCGCACGTGCTTACGGCACGGGTGTAGATATGTGGGCTGTGGGTTGCATAATTGGTGAACTTCTTTTGCGGGTAATTTCTTCTACCATCGTATTGTGTAACGTAGTTTAGTCCAAACATTTTAAAGAAATATTTTTCGGCTCTTACTAAACTAAAAAAAGTTTTTGGTAACCAATGATTTTGCAGGCTTGAAGCCGAACAATTTGATAATGAACGCCAACGGCAAGATCAAAATTTTTTGTCACCAGTGCAAATTTTTTAATAAAAAATGTGCAGAGCCTAAACGAGCCCTGCTTAACCTTTTTCTAAAATGTAAACGCTGATGCAAAAATAATTAATATTATTTTAGATACCAATAGTTCCTGGTGAGTCAGATCTCGATCAACTCATCAAAATTTTTACTTTATTGGGACCGCCGACCGAAGACGATTGGCCGGTATATAATTTATAAATCGTGTTATATGTATTTTGTATTTTTGGTTAAGAATATTTTTACTTTTAAAATTTGCTTTTACGTTTTGCTCAATATTTTAGGTTTTGCTGAATAATTTTTTAGCAAGGCACGTTTTTGCATTTAAATTTAGAATTTCACATGTCTCCCCGATTTCATTCGTCTCAAAGAATGTGGGGCCGGTTACGATTTGCGGAACGTCTTTACGGCGGCGGGAAACGATTTGATCGAGTTGATTTCGCAGTGCCTTAAGTACGATCCGCTGAAGCGGTGGTCCGCCACGCAAGCCCTACAGTCGGCGTATTTCCGGACGGAACCGTACGCCTGTGACGATTCGGAATTGCCCGGCCGTCAATCCCAGCAGCAGCAACTTCGCAAACGACGAATCCACGCTGCGCCGCCGAAGGTGGAGGACAGCGGCGCGGCCGGCGAGCCGGCTTTGACCAGGCGTAGGCTGGAATTCTGATTAAGTCACGATATTTTGTTTCGCTATAATACATAGTTGCGAAAATGTATATTCTACACCTTTTGCTAGAAGAATATTTTTAAATGTTGTATGGTCGGAATTATTAATTTTTACAAGAGAAAAATTCAATGAGAAGTTTCGAGCAGTATATTAGGCATGAATTTGCGGTAATTAAAAAAATGTTTTTTTTTACAACTTGGGTTTTGATTTCTACGTTTGGTGGTTACAAGTTCACATTTTTTCTACTAGTATTAAAATTTACTAACGGCAGTTTTCTGCACGAACAAAAACAGTAATTCCGGCTATATTTTATTATTTTGGTTTGTCATGTCTGATCAGACTTATTTATTATTGGGACCGCGGACCTGAACACGCTGAGACAATAAAAGTTCAAATTGAATTTGTTGAAATTTTTGTCCGCAAATTTTTAATAATGAAATAATTGGAGTTTATATTATTCTATTTTAACATTTACTTTCCTAATTGGGAAAATAGGTGAAGGACATAATACATAGAATTTTGACATTACTTTCATTATTATTTCCAGCAATTTTTTGTTGTTTTAAATATTTTTGTGTGATAAAAATTGAATATTTGAAAGCCAACTAAACCTTTTACATATGTATAAATAATTTCCTGTAATCAGCGCTGAAAATAGCCATTTCAAGCGTTTTCGAGAGACTTAAAAAAATAAAATTTACATTGTTTTGAGGGAGGCGCATTGACAAATCACGTTTTCCAAACAGTTTAAAAAGTTAATTCACTGCGTAAAATTTACTTTATTTGGATTTTTAAGCAAAAAGTCGTTTTTTAAAGAACGATCGCGATTTTTTGAGAACCTCTTTTGCTTACTTTTAGTTCCTGGCAAATTTGCACTATGGTCGACCGCTATGCTTCGCGATGGGTGGAGTGTATGATACTCCTCTTGTCTTGGTATGTCCCTCATTGGGTGTCGCTTTGATTTCGACAAAAAAATACTTGGTTTGTACATATGTATATATGCATAAAGCGAATTTTCATCAGTCAAAATATCTTACTTAAACACATTTGTTTATCATCATTTTTTCCTTTATTATGCTTTTGGATATTCTTCGCTGGTTAAGTTTTCATACATCCGGCAGCATTTCGGTCATTATTTCATGCTTGATGAGTACGTCTGATGCAAAAATAGTCAAATATGTGATATATTTGAATGATTCGTTGTGATCGCTTCGAGCAAATTCTCATTTGTGAAAGCGATCATTTTCGCTAGCTGCCCGCATTTAACAGCCGAATTTGTTCGACACAAGCACTTTTATTTATCCATATGTTATCTCTAACTCTCCGCAAACACGTAAAAAATCAACCAAAATCTCGCAATTATTCCATCTCATAAAAAATTTCTAGGCGGATTAGAGCAAAATTATATTACCTCGACTTTTCTCACTTCTCAGTGTCCTTTCTCAACTTTCTCGTGTTTTGAGATGGGCAATTTTTTGTTCCAAAAATTCGTTTTTTTTCTTAGTTTTTTTTGCACGGTTGGAGTTTGTTAATATTACGCGAATTATGTATGTTTCATTAAGCTGAAAACATACATATGTATATCGAATATGATAAAATAGCGTTCCGTTTTGTCTAAATTTATTGAGAAATTTATTTCGAACTTTTTAGGAAACTGTAATATAAGGAAACTGTAAAATTTATGTACGCGTTTATGTTGCTGATGTTTTAGATATTTTATCATTGTATGGATAAAATATAATGAATATATAATACATACATATATACATTATATTATATAATTTTTAATTCATTTTGAATTTCATTCAAAAAACATAAGAAAGCATTCCTAGTTTATCTTTCTCCAAAATTTTGATTTTTTATGTATTCTTTAGTGTTAAATTTGTTAGCTTGTCCTTTCGGTCAACATAAAAACACTCAATTAAAATATTTGATTCATTAAAAATATTTGTTTCATAATTTGAAAAATTTATTGCGTTTTCAAATGTCACAATCCTCAAATTCCATTTACATATATAGCTATTTTTTTCAGAATTCCATTTTATAATATTTATTTTATTGTAATAATTATACTTTAAAATGTAGTCATTATTTTCATGTTCAATAAATAATTGGACAAGAATGACATTTTTATATATCGGGATGAAAAACAAAACGCACTGTTTTTCAGCAACTTAAAATGTTCTGATTTATTCAGGTAATTTGCATGTCAAATATTGATGAAAATTTTAATCCTAAGCGCAATGACAACAATACTAAAAATCAACAAGTCCAGTCAGAAAAACACAATGTGGCAATTGACGGCAAATCGTCAAAAAAGATGGAATTGAAAATTTTTAGAACCCGGTAATCTATTTTTCCGTTTATATACTCTTGTGAACTCGTGCACATTATCAAAGCCAATTACAGAAAAGAGGTGCGCGAAACCGATGAGAAATATTCGGCGGGTTCGCGAAGAACGCGAGTCATTCCAACTGCAAATTCGGCAGATGGTTTCACACAAATGTCAGCAAATAGTGACAGAGTTGGTGGGGGCCGGCCGAGTCTTTTACGAAAACTCAATTCACTTAACATCACGAAGTCTAAATCACTTGACTCTGGTGCAAGTTCCACATCGGGTAAAGAATTTTCAGAATAATATTATTTTGACATTATTTTGACAGTTTGTTTGAAGTTTTCAGTCTCTATTAAGCACATACATATCTTACATATAAATGTTATATTATGCATCAGTATTTTACATTTTTTGTTAAAAGATGAATCTCGTTTGAGTTTTCCATGTTCAAGTTTTCAATTTAACAAAACTGGAAAAATGTTCAGGTTAAATTTGACAGTTCAACTTAAACTTTTTTAATGAAAGTATAGAATTAGTTTAAAAATCTCAAAACTAAAGCATTTGAAACAAATTAAAAAAATCGTGTTGAACTGACAATTTCACTTTTACATTTTTTAAATTTGTAAACACCTATGTAATGTTTATACATATGTACAATATATACGTAGTAGAGATTACTATCGTGTTTTCAACACTGACTAAACATCTTTTTGTAATATTTTTCGATAATATCAATCTGTTCTTGACTAATCTATTTTTTTTCACGTAATAGTGTTTGAGCTTTCTTCGCGAAACTTGATCCGATTTTGCGACCGCATTAAAAGCCATGTGCTTATCTTTTTTATTGGCTTGGTAGCTATGGCGAAGAAATTGTTTAGCGCCATTTACTTTTTATGTAATATTTATTATCAAAGTTTGAATTAATTAAAAATTTAGCTTCAACGGCTAGCGGCATTCCAACTTCGAAGATTTTATCCCCACGCGTGGTGCGAAAATCGCCATTGCCGTTGAAGGAATCATCGCCCACAAACTTGCCGCTTGTGGAAAAGCGGAAAAAATTTGCACCTGCTAGGCCGGAATTCGCTCCAAACTTCAACAAATCAACACCAACTAAATTGACGCGCCCCAAAAGTCGCCTACCGCAAAGCTCGACTTTGGGCGGCACGCCGCGTCCGGCGCGAAAATCCGCTAATGGTGACACCGAGAAAAAGCATCGGAATGCGTCTGGCTCAAAGGTGGACAATTTGGGCGAGACGAAAAAATCTGTACCGCCGCAAATTCCCGATGCAACTTTAAAGGGTTTTGTAAAAGAGGAGAACATGGATGAGACTGTAAGTACCAAATGCCCAAAGCCTGCACCGGAACGGCCGCCTCAGCCAGATATACTGCAAAATGGCATCAATTTGCAATCAAAATTAACAAATCCAGCAGCTACCACCGATGCATCATTTTCTAAAAAAAATGAAAGTCGCTCAATTTCCGATGAATATGCAGATAAAGAGAAAATGCAGAATGCGCCACCATTAACGATTATAGAATATGATCGCAATGAAGTCTTTCCTCAAAGTTTTGAAAGGTAAATATTTTGGCTGTTATCAAATACTTGAATTTTTTACTCACTATTATGAAAAATAGAATTTTAAAAACATAAAAAATCCAGAATAACGTTTGTTTTTAACCGTTTCATTTCTTTTTAAATTTTCTATTTTCTTGAGATTTGTTTGTGTAATAATTTACTTGTTGTTGTTTTAAAAAATGTACAAAAGCAAAAGCCTACTTCAGTCACTTTTGTCCACATACTTTTTCGCTGTTGAACTTGAGGTAAAATATCCATTCTTTTGCTTTTTACATACAAAATTCCTCACAATATTTTATTAACTTTTTTCTTGCTATTTGCTGCATAATTGTTAGAAAAACAACAAATATAATTCATAAAAAATGTGAAGTTAAGTGTCATTTCGACGTGTCCATTATTAATATTCAGAAAACAATCAAATGGATTGCGCAATTTATCAAAAAATAATAAATATTTCATTGATTTATTCCCTTTCTAGCAATTATATATGTATTATTCGAAGATTTAAATAGCAATTTGTTTTTGAGAAGATGCAAATCTCCGTCATTTTCTGTAATTTCGCATTGTTATGCAAATTCTCCCATTATTCAAAAGCTTTTTGAATTTTTTAGAACTTCTGAAAGATATGACTGAAAGATATTTTAACTTTCCTATACGAGTATTTAATTGGACTTCAAATTTTTAAAGGGTGCCAGTATTTTAGGGAAAATATAATTAATCAACAGTGAAACTTCAAAGTTAACCCTTTCGCGTTTACCCACGTCAGTCTGCATTTTGTTCAAGTCTGTCTTTGCTTTTGTTTTTCATTGTCAAACACAAGCAATCAATTTGTTACTTTTAGATCAAATTCTTCAAAAATGAACGTTCTGAACGAGCAGAATTCTATATCAGTTGTGCCTAACGCTTCTGCAGCTAATTTGAATAGTAATTCGAGCAACGGTGTTGCCGCTACAGTGGCTACAATAAAAGAAACGGATCGTTTTGACAACAAAAACATTCCGGTTGATAGTACACCTATGAACGACTCTTTAAAAGAAACTGCCGTAAGCAGCGATACGGCACCATCTCCGTTGTTACTCACATTACCATCAACATCGATTACACCAAAGCATACGATGGCTACGGTTAAAGTAAAAGAAGAGTCACGCGGTACCGATTCCCATGCCAGTATTTCGCAAACCGTTCACATGCAGCGAAAGGAAAGTGCGAGTACCGCGCAAGCCGAAGCCTTCATTCAGTTAAGACCGCTCATTTGCGCTAGAGACGGGTTTGTGCATATTTCACTTAATTTAATACATATATCCGAAAGTTACCCAGAAATTAATTTCGCTCTTGGGACATGTAAATCACTCAGAAATTTTTTCTGCTCTTTTTTAAAATTTATCATTTAAAATTTATCAGACATTTTGGGACTTATTGATTTTTTATTATATTTACGCTCTTTTTTTGCATAGAAAATGTGCATTTAATTTTTTTAGTTTTTTGTTACATTGGACCAAATTTAGATCAAATTCAAAAAACCTTAAAAATAGGGAAATGAAAATGATAAAGATTTGTAAAAAAGAAGAATATTCGATCTCAAAAGTAATTGCAAAAAGTAAAATACACAGCAAAAAACACATAACAGTATTTTCTTCGTTTTTTCTTATATCAAATTGCATTTTGCAATTTGATTTTTTGTTTTATATTTTTCGCAAATTATTTTTGTAAACAATTTTTATCAAAAATGCATTTTACAAATTCATGAATTTTTGAAGAGCTTTACATTTTATAATATTATATTAGAACAAAAATGTGCAATTTTTGCTGAAAATTATTAGACTTACATAACATTAGATTCATTTAATTTTATGTACATTTTTTGTTTAAAGCCAACAAAATTTTTACAAAATTAACCTTTTTTCAATTTATTCGCTTCATTTAATTTGTCAAAATTAAATGTTCACGAGCTGAGCAAAGTAAATCGGTGACTGAATTTTTTAAATATACATTTTGGGCTAAATAAAAATGAAAAAATAAATGTGCACTGGAAACGAATGACAAAAAATTGAGAGAAATGAAAGAGAATTGGAAAACAGTGATTGAATTCCATCAATACCAAAGTATTATGCTGATATTTGGCTTAGAATTGTGTACAATCCGCACCATATTTAGGCCCAAATGCTCCCTTCTCTTCCTAACCAACGCGATAACATGTTCTTGAATAATTTTTTATATTAGTATTTTATTTGGGCTGAATTCTTTGTTTACAAACCGCTTGGAACCGTGTTAGTGTAAATACTTGCGGGCGCAAAACGGATTCAAGTTACAGCGCTGCAGCTGCAGTATTGTTTTCCGCACATCGTCAATAGGCGTTTCCCAGATGTTGCCGTGAAAAAATTACGCAAATTGTATTTTCAAAAACAATAAGAACGAGATATAATAAATAAATAAGAGAAGCATAACAGCTTGAGGGATACGTATGAGGACGCAAAACGGTTTCAATGATAGTTTGAACAATTTTTTTGAAATTTTTACTTTTATTGGTTGTATTTTAAACACAATTCTGGCTTTTTGCATTTCGTCACGACTAAAGATATCAATGAAGTTGTAGAACTATTAACGGAAAGCCATCATATGTACAAAAATAGTATATGATTTTTAATGAATAATTGGGTGTGAAAGAAGAACGATTTTTACGAGTTTTGTATAAGAAAACTTTCAAAGAAAAATCTTTTCGACCGAAAATAAACAAAAAGAAAAGAAAAAAATATTTGTTTGCTTTCCATTTTAGCGTTTTTCTTTTCTTTCCTGCACATTTCCCCTTTTTGATGGGTCATTCGATTTTTGCTTTTGATTTTGCATATTTTAATTTTAATTTTCGAACGCTTTTTAAGACATTTTATATATTTATATTTGATTATGACTGTTTGAACAATTTTTCTATTTTCTCACAAATTATTTTAAACACAATATTTTGCATTGACTAATTTTTAAGGTATTATAACAGCTTTAAAGACGTTAATTATTTTTTTAAGTAACACTTTTAACAATACTTAACATATCAACAAAATGATCATTTCACACATCACATTACTCTTGTTGGATAGATACATATTTAATTTACATCTCTTCGCATATATGTAGAAATTTTAATGCAGATTTATACATAGTCACGATCTATAGTGATTTTTCATATGAATTTTTAGGGAAATCGCCAAAATTGAACAAATTTCTATTTGTTACAAAAATATTTTCTTTTTTCTTTTATATATTTTTCGTTCGTTTCCTGGGAATTATTTATTATACGTATCAATTCCAAACAATTTTATCAACACTTTTGACCTGAAAATTTTGCCAAACGAAAAAATCGATCGCGGCCATAAAAATTTCAACCGCATTTGTTTAAATTTGCGAATCGTTTCCAATTTTCTGAAAATGGTTTATTTTACAAATTTATGTATAATAGTTTACAATTTTTTAGTTTTTTAGTTGTTTGTTTATGGAATCAAAATTTCCTCTCAAAAATGTTTCGTTAACTTTTGCAAATTATTTTACCAAACTTTTTTTTGAAGTTTGCCATTTTCTAGTTTTATATTCCTTAAAAACCCTTACAAACCCTTTTAACGTAATTATGCAATTTAATCTAACTTATTTTTTGTGTTTAATATGTATATGGTTTTGATTAAAATGTATTTTTATGTGCAACCATTTATTGTATGACAAACATTTGAAACTTACAAAAATCATTTTTACTATTTTATTGCGCTTTAAGGCGATTAATCCTCTAATAAAATGCAAAAAATAAATAAAAATAAAATACGTATTTTATCTTCTATTTTCCCTAACTTACCTTTTCGGATAAAAATTCTAGAATTTAAAGTAGAAAAGAATCGATGGAAGCGGGTTTCCTCTTTTCCCCTTTAGTTTTCACTGTTTTTAAATTATATGTAAAGTGTAGAAAACCTCAAATAGATTCAATTTATTTACCACGAATTCTTCTTCGGGTATTCCTGTATGAAATTAAATTTTAAATATTAACTTACATTTAAATTTATTTAAAAGGTTGGTTGAATGGACAGAAACTGAAAGAAAATGGTTAAAAAAGAAAGAGTTGTGTATATAAAATACAGTATGTATATGTGTACTCCTCCCGCACCCGAAGGGGACGGTGATTACGCTCAATTCGTCTCACATTCCATCTAAATTGAAGTCCTCGTAGATCTCCGTGAAATAAATGATAAAAAAAATTCACTTTTCGGCCGAAATCAACCAAAAATTTTCCAGTTTTTATTTTATTTTTTTGAAACTTATTTTGAAGACTATTATATTTAGAATACTCAAAAAAATGTTTATTGATCTCAAAAACATTTTTAACTAAACCCTCACTCCGTCCCCACAAATTTTGGATTGGAAATGAAAAAAAGGAAAAGAGGGGGGGGGGCGGTGGGACCCGTGAAACTTTTACTATCCATCTCACATCAAGTCCCCAATCCTGCAGCTGTGGGAAAGGGATGCCACCACATATATTCATATACATGTAGAATTCTCATAAAAACGGTATGTTGAGTGAAAAGGTTTTTATCAAACATTTATAATTTATTTATATTTTTTTAACAAATACGTTTAATTTTTATAAACGAAAGTAGGCAATTTTTGTTTTAGGAAAATTATTTCGTCTCAAATTCCATCAAAATTAAAGTTATGAGAAAGTCACGTTAAATACTTACAATTTTAAATGGCACTTTCATGTTTTCGATTGGATGATTTGTATAAAAATGCTTTGCCATTGCGTTATTTTCGCAATTCACGAAATGTCACTGCAATTAATGGCGCAAATTCAAAATCCAATGTTAATTTTCAAATGTCGAGCAAAAAGAAAAAGCGATTGAATAAGTGAGTTAATCGAGAATACTATTCTAACTTGTCTGAATGTTATTTTGATAGTAAAATAAATATCTCCATAATATCTGGTTGAGACTATTAAGGTTTGAGACTGAAAAGATTTGAACGGAAGAAAGGTTTGTTGGTACCTGGAAGAAATGGAGTTCCGGCTCCGAGCATTTTCAAAACCCAGCTCCCGCTACGGAGTAGGAGCCGTCATTTTTGTCGCCACCGTAAACAAACAAAAAAGCTCAAAAATCAAAAATATAAACATGTTTTCAGGTAATACATATATGTATTATTTATTCAATTTTTGGCCCCGGGCATTTTCAAAGATCAGCTCGGAGCTGGAGCCGACGCCAACACCGAAACGGAATTACACAATTATAAAACATGCAACCTCACTTGGTCTTAAATTTGAAAACCAAAAAAAATTGTCCAAAATGTCTGAAAAGTAAGCAATTTTCAGCCGCTAAAATGCACATTCAATTTTGAATTATTGTTGAAAAACCAGTTTTTTTAAATGTTCCTTTACAGAATTGTTAATTTTAATTCAGAAGCACACCATCCATCTATGAAGTGTCGTCAACAAATCGAAGCAGTGGTACGGCGGACGGCATTGGTGGAAGTTGTGACGTCCGAGACATGTTCGTCTATGTGCACCCGCAAAAAGCGGCGGTTTCGGCCACTTTCACCGTTCCCTCGATTGCAGATGAGCAGCAAATGTTGGCTAAAGCATCGAAAATCTCGTTCTCCACCTCACATCTGGACCGCAATTTGATAAATATGGAAAATCCAGCAGTAAGACCAATCTGTTCTGTGCCTTATCGTTTTCAACAAAATTGCTTGTTCACTCGAAAAATCGAAATGAAATCAGTTAATTTAATTTAGAAACCCGCGCGGGGTGTTACTGACACGATGACCGCCGGGCCCTCATTTAAAAAGCTGGAACACATAAAAAGTGATGTGAATATATCACAGAATAAAAGCCTTGACGATCAAGACCTTGAACTGAAGTCCGCAATTCCAAAACCCGGTAATATTATTTAAATTTTTGGTTTTTGGTAATACATATTATTTTAATATGTTATATAAGTAAAAATTACTTCGGTTCCTTTCATTTTTGTAATAGTGAATAAAAATTTGTAAAAGTGAATAAGAAATGTGCTGGATATTTTTAGAAACATTGCCGAAATTCCCACGTGGCGGAACGCCTCCAACGTCCACTACAATAAATGATATAATAACCGTGAATCCCGGGGACAATTCCAAGTCGACTACTTTACACAAAAAGAATTCCCTTCCCACGCCATCAACGACCAATGAGAGTACCAAAGCGGCGACGGGCGCAGGAAACGGAGTAAATGGCTCAAATTCGACATCGTCAAAGCTAGCGGATAAATTATCGCGCAGCTTTTTCGACCTCACACAGGGTAGTCATGACCGACTTCTGAAGTGGAAGAAAAAGCTTCAACAACAATACGGGAGCCAGCCAAAATCTTTCTCGTTCGATAAGAAGAATTCGGAAAATTCTCCAACTTCGTCCAAGAAGTATTATTGCTAATAGTATTAAAATTTGAATAATTTTACTAAAAGTATAGATAAAAGTTTAAAGGGCAAAAGAAAAAGAGACAGACATACAATGAGATAGAAAGACTAATGAAACAATGATTGAAATCGGCAAAAATTTGACGACCTTGATGAAAATATGCGAAAAATAAATTGCGGTGAAAAAAGGAGATTTTTGGCTGAACAAGAAGAAAGAATATGCATGTAAATATCCTCCCAAACCATTCCAACTACCACTATGTCGTCGTTTTCTGTTTTTTGTGGGCTACAGCAAATAATTGCCCCCTTTTTGTTGTTAGTGCAAAACCGAAAAATGACAACAAAAACGAATTTCATTTTGACGAAAAATAAAAATAGTAGAAAATTGAAACTGAAATTAGCAAAAAAAGCATTTGTAAAATGATGATGAGATGATAATGCAAGTGGTAAAATACACAACAAAAATCCGTAGCAGGCAATACAGGGGACGTTCACATGTATTTCCAATTTAGATTAACGTTTATTAACTTCCAAAACACCCATCGCCTATTTTTTAAATAATTAAAATATTCTACGCTCCAGTAAAAAACAGTTCCGTCATACAGTTATTAAACTTTGTTACGATTATTATTCAAATTTCAGGAAAGTGGCACATTCTATGAGCAGCGACACTACGCCTGACATGGAAATTATTGTGGATTGGACCACAACTGGAAGTCACACCCCGTCCAACAACAATGCTGGCACGCTTTCACCACAATTTTCAAGCATTTCGAGCACATCTGCCGCCTCATCTTCTAGCGCGAACTGGAAGAAAAAGGCCCCACAGACGAAAAATGTAGCGAAGATTGTCGACTCGGCGACAATCGAACGCTCTGGCGCCCATCGTGCTGGTGGTGGTAAGTGAAGCGTTTTACATAAATACTTATTGTGAAGCCAACTCAAAAATTAAACGTCCTTCAGGTTAATAAACCACAAAAAATCATCCAAATATGTAAAAATAAAGCTTAAAGAATACAGTGGTATTTTTAGGTGATAATGGAGGAGCGCTCAGCGATTGCGGTGAGTATTCCTTTCGACACAACGGTAGCTTATCACGTCACCATCGCTTACGGTATCCAGCAGACGATAGAACTTATGTTCCTCAGCAAAAAGCATTAGTTCAACCCCGACCGCTCCGCTCCTCCCATTCCGCATCGAACGCATTGGCTTACACAACCGTAATTCCTTCTCCAAGCGCAAACTGTAATGTAAACGGCGGCGGATATTTGCGAAACCAAAACGGTAGCTCTACTTTTTCTGTTTTTCCCTCGCCTTCCAATGAAATTCGCCAACATCAGCGAAACTCGTTGGCGATATTGGATGGTGGTTTAGGCTATTATCGTAGCGGCTCGAAAATTGCATCAAAAATAAAAAGCGAGTCTGGCGGTGGCAACATCTATAAGAGGTTAGTCCGTCTTCACTAATATTCATAAAAGACAAAATTGTTTATCAACCTCTAAATACATATAACAAAAATTCTGTGTTGGCTTTCAAGATTGGGTAATTAGAGTGAATTTATTAGAATGTCGCCTAAGTAATCCAAAAAGTTTTTTTTTTTTGCATTTTTTCGTAGTTATTTAAAATACATAATTATTACAGTTATTGCATATAAAAAAATTTTAGAATAATTATATGTATATAGAAGTTTTTTATGAATTATTAGTCAATTTTAAAAAATCCATTTTTGCAAAATTATTTTTGTAGTGTGTAACTGCCCTTTCACATACGGTGCACATAAAAAATTTGAAAGTTTTTAACAATATTTGGATAACATGAATATCGTGAATGATTTGATATGAAAAAATAATAATTCTAAGCCAAAATGTTGTAGAACACACAAATTTTAAATTTTTCGTGTGCGTCCCGCTTTTCGCGTTTTGCGCAATGGACGCAGGATGCGGACGCGAACGCGAAATGCAGTATTTTTGCTTCGCGTTTTTCACTCCTACAAACTCTTTGTAGCTTAGATACTTTTTCTTATTTTTTCCTGTTCCGCTTTAATCACTTTTTCGTTTTTTTTCTTTCGTATTCTCTTTCAGTAAGTGATCGTAAATATCGACGGATGTATGTGCATAACAATTACAAAACAATAACAAACACATTTACATAATTCCAATATCTCTGCATTCTTAACAGCTGTCTTTTATGTTTGTCTTCATCACACAACACACATTTGTTCTATGGCCGGTGGTCACTTCACAACATTATTATTACAAGAATTTATGTACATATTAGTTAAAATTGTGGCAGAAAGAACATCCTATCTCCATTAAGGATTTCTTTTATTGTTCTCAAGAACGACTTTCACTGTACTTCTTTCGAGAAAAAAATGCTCATTGCAGCTGCAATTTTTTCAAATTGTAAAAGGCAAACTTTTCAAAGTTCCCTTTTGAATGACATTTCTTAAATCATCACAAAACTTTGTTCATTTTTTACATCTAATTATTTTTTACTTACTTTTTAGCAGTTGCAAATTTTTCTTTTAATTTTTCTTTTAATTAAAAATGAAATAAGAATGGAAAAGTTAAGGTTTTGTTTCTTTGATAAGGTAAAAATATAACTTTTGTCATTTTTAAGCTTTTGTCGTTTCTAAATTACTTTTACGGTTTTGGGTTTTTAGGATGTTTTGGAAGAAAAAAAATCATGGAATTTACAGCAACATCACCGATTTTTTTTCCTCAAACAATTTCCTACTAATCAAAAGATTTTAACAAAAGATAAATTCTATATATTCTAAAATAAACGTAATATTGTAGAGAAAAGCAGTGGCAAAAATAAACGATCAAATCATACATACAAACAACATTTGCAACCAATGTGAGTCATCTCAACCACATTATTGCTTCCCTTTTTTGCTAAAGCCAATTAGTTTAATCGGATGTTCTTGTCATTAACAGAGAGCCATAAATTCGTCTTTTCACCCCCACACACACACACACACACACACACACACACACACACACACACACACACACACACACACACAC
>SAUE01000128.1:23209-37713 GCA_009724625.1 Deladenus siricidicola | reverse complement strand
TTCGCAAACAATACATGTGTGACGAAGAAAAGTAAATCAAATACAAAATTAAATTTAAAAAAATCAAAAGTATTATAATAAGAACGTAAAAAGCGGATATGTGCATTAAAGATTAGCTCCAATCTCCTCCAAATTTTTTATCTAAAAAATTTTCAACAAAGGAATATCCAGATCTTCTTCACATCCTTGTGGTGTGGCCAATATAAGAGCGGAGGAAAAACACACAATTATAATTTAGTATTGATTCCCCTCGTTTCCTCACCATAAAATCGCCAAATGAAGAGAAATAGCGTTCAAAGAGATTTTGCTGAAGTGTATTGTATTTGTTAAAACAACTTTAGACCTAATACATACACACACATGTATTCAAAAAACAATTTAGCAATTACATTACATATTTATATATATTTTGCTATTTATTGAAAAATTTGAATCAAAGAGAAGTGAAAATACTTCGAGGAATTCTAATTAAAATCGCCAAATTACGATTTTTACATCGCATGGGGCGCTTTTTTCTCTGTTCTGCTTTTCATTAAAATTTGTGAATATGGCATAATTTTCTTCCACTAGTTACCCTCATAGATAAATATTATACAAACATAAATATTAAAAGTATATTATACCTATTGCATTATATAATACTATGTGATAAAGACTGGCGGTCAAGCACACAGGGTTATTACTAAAAGTACATTTCACAGCATTATTTTATTTCTTTTGGATTTTTTAATCAAAATGTCAGTTTTTAACAAAAGTTTTAGAGAGAAAATAAATCTGAAATTATTTTTAAATCTTTTTTCTCTTTTATGTATTCTCTAATATGTAAAAAATATTCGTAAAAAAACTGTCATGTTGCAGCTAAAAATATTGCTCACAATAAAATTCGATATATGTATGTATGTATTTACATTTTAAATTAAAAAAATTTTTGTTTGTCTGTATGTTTCTTTGCCCGGGGATTTTGTCGGTTCGCCGCCGAAATTTTTTCGACTTTTTCTTTACGTGTGTATTATTTTTCATGTTAAATTTTATGTTTTTTTGTTTGTAATCTTTTTCAGAGTTTTAAGTTTACGCTAAACCTTAGACTTTTAGGCTAATTCTTTCTTATTAGGTTTTAGGCTTAACCTAAGTCCTAAAATTACATTTGTGTGGCGGCGAATTGTGCTGGCGGTGGTGGATCGGCATCGATAATTTTTCTCGTACTTGTTTTTCTATAAGATTAACATTACAAGCGATCATTACCCGAAGGGCGTTTGCATAAAATTCTATAAAAATACATAATTGTCTGACCTAGAATGTTCTAAATGTATGAAAAAAACTAATTTCAAAAAAATTAGAAATGTTTTGTTTACATAGATAATTTTAGTAAAAGATTACAATTACAGAAAGGATATAATATGTAAAGATTACAATTGCAGAAAGGATAAAAATATGAATAGTTTGATAGTAGAGAAAAGGACGGACACATATTTGTTTTTGGATGTGCCTAGTATAAACTATTACGGAAATTTTTGATCAGGTCGAATTATTTTTTAAAGTTTTCCAACGTAGTATAATGATACACAGAAATTCTATTCTACTTTTGGTAGGTATGCAATTTATTTTCTATAAAAATTAGAAAAAACTCCGTTCATTTTTTGTTTTAAATTGACTTTTAATCAGATCAGGAAATGAAAAGAGAATTATTTCGCCGAGAATTATCTAAAAAGAAAAACAAAACAGATTAATGTGCTTCGCGGGCAGAAACAAAAAAAGTCTTCAATGTTATACATGTTATAAATAATTTAATAAATACATGTATGTATTCACAGAATGAAGAAAAGAAAAAGTCGTTAATTGAATTTCAATTAAGCAGCTAATTGATCCATTATGTTGTTTCTAACAGTGTATTTGTAGATCAATTAAATTAAAGACGCAGGAGCTGTGATCACCTGTTTTTATTTTCGTTTATCTGCCCGCATTTGAATTTCTTTCGTCATTTTTCATATTTTTTATTGATTTATTTAATGGCAAAAGCCTCAAAGAGAGGAATATTTTGAAACGCAAAACCTTAAATTTTCTCGGCAAAACTACGGTTTTTTACAATAAGTTTAAATAAGTTTATATAGATTCTAGACCAATCAACTAAATATGTATGTAAACAAAAAAGTTGCTAAGAAATCAATGAAAAAATAAGAAAATGAAAAAATAGAAAAAATTAATAAAAACGTAGGAAAAAAGTGTACAACGACAAATACCGTAGTATTTTGAGCATAAAATTAGGTAAATAGAAATCAGTAGAATCCAATTATGACAGTATAACCATACATATATAATTTCTTTTCATTGTATTTATGTGGAAATTTTTTGGTGAGAGTTGACTCTTACGTGAAGTTGTAAGTAATGACTCAAGTGTGCAGTCTTCACATCACTTGCATTAGTAATTTCACATAAAAAAACTCAACACATTCAAAAAATTACGTTTGTTCGATTATGTTTTTGTATTTTGCATTACGTTAATTAAATATAATAAGAAAAACTTTTACATTTTTGAAATATTGCAGTAATATTTTGTGAATTCAACATACATATCTCTCAATTTTTATTATGTGTAAGCACGAATGTTTTTGAAATAATTTGATTTTTAATGAAAATATTTTGTGGTTTACATGTTTGTCATCACTTGACTTCGAAAATCGGTTCAAAATGATAAAAACACAAAAAAATATTTGTTCACATTTATGGTTTTCATTCTTTTATCTTTTTTTCGGTTAGCCTTTCTTTCCTTTCTCTCGCATAATTTTACTTCTCTTTGACTTTACGTATCGCTGCCCACTGTCTATCAACGTTTGCCATTGTCCACTTTAACATTTATGTATTTTTCAAAGTATTTTTTTCGTCTTTTTCTGCATATTTTTGTGCATTCATTTTCTTCCACAAACCTTCTCAGTTTGCGTTTATTCATCGTTTATCGATCAACTTTTTTGTTTCTGAAATTCTCATTTCTTTTACAACATAAAAATTTGGTTAGGGAATCTGTTAAGATTAGTCGTTTTTGCTATTTTTTATTTTTTCCAATATTTGAACCATTTGATCAATTTGTATATGAAATCGCTGTGAGAAAATTTAAATTTACGTTGCTTCGCTGACATCATTGCTAATTCGCCAAATTTGAGTGATAAAATTTTATTTTTTGTGATCAGACTTTTGTAAAATTTTCTTTTGATTTAAATTTTTCCTATAAGTTTTTCGTTTAATTTTTTCGTTATACATATGTATAAATTTTGTCCGAATTCTACATACATTAATTTTAAAAACATTAATTGCAAAGAACGATATTCCTAACCTAACCTTACCTCCCACATAAATTTTCAAAAATTGATGTAAACCGTTTTGAACAGTTTACTGAAACAAATTCTTTTTTTTACTGAGCGCTCTGCGAGAATGTAAGGTAAATAAAAAATGAATTATCATATTTCGAGGAAGTACATATAAAGAGATTTCTCGTTTCGATTAAAAACAATATTTCATTTGATAGCAATACCTGCTCTTCGTAACGCGAATCTCATCCATCTATGTATGTATGTATATGTATGTTACCACTCGCTAGAAGTCATATTGCAGAGGTGGAGCGGCGCTATTACAGCCGCTGTCACATCACTGCTGTTCATAAAGATTTATTTGCAGAAAGATTAGAAATTTTGTAAATTTAATTTACGTAGACTATTTTTTCGAAGGTCATCACCACTTTTTTCAAAAAAATAAAATACAATTTCTCAATGAATTAAAATAACTATAAAAAGACAAAGTTAAAATTATTTGTACTTCAAAATAGGGCAAAATCAGTACACTCAATTTTGCAGTGGTAAAAAATATGATCAATAAATGTGCTTTTACAAAACGAGTTTTTCGGATGTTTCTTCTCTGAATAGTAAGTATACTTTCAGGCATATCCAAAATGTGCTATATGTGGCATATGAAGCTATGTAATTCTTCTACCTATGAGCTGTGAGAGACTTCTAGCATTTCATTGCAGTTCTTGTCAATTTGCTAACATACAACAAGTAATTAGTTGGTTGACCGCACTTTTTTTGTTGCTTCAACAAATAAAAATAAAATTCCATCAAAAAAATGTAATGCACCATCAATTCACTTTCTGCGCCCGCCAAAATTTCCGGTTCTGTTCCTTATGTTACGCCAAAAAACCAACTCTATCACAAATAAAAAGTGCATGAGGCATTCAAGTTGGAAAATGTTTATTTATTTACCTTTTGATGTACAAGTTTCCTATGAGAACTTATTCGAGGCAATGCATTTTTCAACGTAGTACTTTCCAAATGTAAATACAAACTTAGGCGGAATTCTGAACTTCAGAATTCCGGCTTCAGAATCGGAACTATGGCCATTTTCAGAATTCCCAATTCTGATTTCCGAATTTTTTTGAGTCGTCAGAATTCCAAAATCCCGGGTTGGAAATTTTTTATTTACGCCCAACCTTGATAGAGGTGTAACGAAAATAAATTTTGAATTCCGAAAATCGAAAGACCCTCGAGATTTCGGCAACCGAAAATTGAAAGAAAAAACCCCGAAAATCAAAAAATTTACACCCCTGGTACATACATACATCTCGTATATTTTTTGTGATAAGAACGAACAAATTAATTATCTATTGCTATCACCTTCATTAAACTTAGATAATGTTTATTAAAGTTTTTCATTTCTGACGTATAAATCAAATTGAGTGAAATTAATTTGGTTTTGCCTGCAGAAACATTAATGTAACACTTGTTTCTCAATTTTACACAAAATATGTTACTCCACTGGTCATCGCAATACACATTAGTTTTGGTATAGAGCTAATAATAGAGACAATGAAAATTGCAATTTTATGTAAAACGTACATAGATCTTTTTTTAAATCCTATGAGCTGTCAGTCCAAAAATTGGTAATTTTATTGAAATAAATGCAATTCGCTTCGTTATTACTTTTATTTATTTTTTGCACACAGATAGTATATAATGCCAGATGATGAGCCTCTTGGCAATTCTTTTACATAAAAGGAAATTATACGAAGGAATTAGCAAAAAGCAGAAAAGAACGAGGATATCGACATTAAAACCATCAATTGCATACGTGGTGTTTTTACATATGTAGTGTTTCCAAAAAATCTTGAATTCAAATGCGAAATGAAATAATTGGAAATCGAAATGGCAAAGTAAAACTTTTTTTATTTCAACTTAAAAATGTTGAAAATAAAATGGAATATTTTTGAATCTGTAAGACAAAAAATGATGCTATTTTCGGCTATTTTTTGTGGAAAATACATTGAATTTTTGGAAAAGAAACAATAGAAAAAGTCGTGAATTTTCACAATTATTTTATTTTCATTTCAGTTAGCCATTTCAAATTCAAAAATTGATTTCAATTTTATTTTTTTTTAAATTATAACTGAAATACTGATTTAATTAAATTATAAATATATATTTTTATAAAAAAATAATCCAAGTGGTTTAAACAATAGTTTAAAATTTTCTGTAAAACTTAATTGGCGGCGAGTTGGTTGGCGGCGAGTTGTCTGTCGGCGAGTTGTAGGAAAATAAGATTTTCGGCGAGTTGTTTGGCGGTGAGTTGTTTTTTTAAAGGCTCCGTGAATAACAAAATTTTTGATAAGAATGTACAAAAGTCGAAAATCGGATGATTTTTTAGATTGAATAAAAGTTTCAACTTTCTAAGTTTAAATTTTCCGTCATAAAATTTTAGTTACCTCACCAAATCGAAAAAAATTCTAACCTAAATTAAAGATAATGATCTGTTCTATCGAATAAAACAAGTTTCAGAATTTTTCATTTTCAGGAAAAAATATGGCCATTAAATGAAGTTGGAAATTTATGATTTTTTTTAATTTTTGACAATTTTTTACACATTTCCTTGGTTCAGGGCGATGGAATAGAGATACTGACGTCATATTTAGAATCATGGAGCAAAAAATCCAAGCCTGAGTAAAAATTTCGACAATTCCAAAATATAAAAAAAACAAATTGGTCTGAGGTGGATTCGAACTTTCGACAATTTAATATTTTAGACCAAACATTTATCCATTAGGCCACCAAATTCCAATCATTTCTTTGTTTCACTTTTTTTTCAGAGTTTTTGCGCCGTGAATTCCAGAATGCAGTTCAAAATACAAAAAGATCACTTCTTTAGCTCAATACAATTCGTTTGGAACTTGTTTGAAAGAATCTTTACGCATTCGAGAATATAATTAATTTTTCAGGCATAGTTTTGAATTTCAAAAACCTGATAGATTATTCTTTTAATTTTTACTTTATAAGCGCCACATATTAAACAAATTCTTAACGGATGATAATTTGTGTGGAACCGGTAATGTTATTTTAAAAAGGAAATATGTAAATGAAATAATATATACATATGTATGTACATGCATACTGTCGCTTTTATGTACATATAAAGAACCTAAAATACAGAAATATGATTGTCCTATGCACCGTACCAAATCAAAGTTGACATTTTAATTCAAGATTTCCAAAATCTCAGCTGTTTTTTTGTTTTGTTTTATTATAATTTCTGATTTCAAACAAACTATCCCCTCCCAAAAATTAAGTTTGCAAAAGTATGAATGTATGTATTTATCTTAATCAACGTGAAATACTAATAAGACCAATGTAGGTAAATAAATGGGTTTTTTGATCGTGAGTAAACATAAGGAATGTTTGTATGCAATGTGTTTGTTATTGATATTTCTTATATGGTCAGAAATGATGTCAGCTCCATTTCATTTCAGTAGTAATTATTTAATAATAATAGTAATGTGATGTCGCGAAGTTATTTTCATTCCCAAATGATGCTGATACAAGGGCGATGATATTTTTGCTACTCTTAGATGAGAGTACAAGTAGAGAAAATGAAAAAATATGCAATAATCTAGAGGAGATGATAGAAAGTGTGTGGTGAATGCTAAACATCAATATGATTTTTTCTAATATCCTAAATGTTGATTTCACTTATTTGCCGATTTTTTCATTCATTCCGAATTTACAATTTGAATAATTTGCAAAAACGAATAAATAATTTTTCTTATCATTCACATTTGCAAATGGTCAAGCAATGAATGTGAACGTGTCACAAATACAAGATATCGTATACATAATGGTTTTCAACAAAAATATTTTTATAGTTTAGGTTTATTTTTGTTTAAAAAAGGAAATTTAACCTATTACATTTTCATGTATCGATCAATTGAAATATGGAATTTTTAGTACTATATTTATGTATAATATATTAGTACTATGAATGAATTTTATCAACTATGTAATACGTATTTGTCAATAATTTTCATTATTCTTTTAGTAATTCCCTTCGTGAAGAAGCATTCGTCCCGCATAACCCGGTGATTGAACGGCATTTGCCGAAGGTAGCTCATTCCCCCGATCACGACGACAGCGGAATGGAGCACCGTACGCTTCGCCAACGCCATAATAACCAGAATAATGCAAACGGCAATAGTCGCGCAGAGTGTACAAAGCAAAATTTGGGCAACAACTCTTCGACTACTTTTCAGCCTTGGTTCCGCGCCGTCGACGAGAGCATATCAGATAAAGCGAATGAGAATCAACTGCCACCGCCAGCTCGAATTCTGCCATATTCTGGAATAAAACCACAGGTTTGTACGGGATGGCTGTAAATATTTTAATATAAAAAGATAACATTTTTTATTTTATTATAAGGTTACAAAAATTCAGGGCTAAATTTTTTTCCAAAAACAACATCGATTAAAAATTTACATAACATTTTTTGTTATTATTATGATAATTACTGTATTTGCTATCCGTTCATCTTATTTTGTTAGTTTTTATTTTTCTAATACTTTTCAATGAATTATTGAATATCATTTTTACTCATATATATTTTTTTGGTATTACAAAACAATTTGAACCAGAAACCAGCAGATATCTTCATACCAAACAACAAAAAATATTCCAAAACAACAGTTTTGACGGATTAGCGAAAAGTGAAAATTAAAATTGAAGAAATAATAAACAAAAAATTCAATTTTTCAAATAACAATCTTTTGGAAGTGGAAGTTTTAAAACTATATATTTTATTCGTGTCACCAAATCAAAAATTTCATATGATGATTTCAACTAATTGCTTTTGCTTGGTGTTTCAATAATAATTAAAAAATATTAAAAGTTAAAATATTAAAAAATGGCGCAAAAATTCAAACCTATTAATAATAACAAAAATTGTGAAAAAGTAGTAAGATAAATTACTTTTAGCTTCTACATACATATCAGGGGTGCTAACATTTACGTTTTACGTATTTACGATTTACGAAAAATCGGCCGATTTTCGTAAATTTTTCAACATTTTACAAGAAAATTTAAATTTGTTAAAACTCAATATGCGTTCGAATAGGCGCGAAAAAAAATTAATGGAAAAAGAAAGTTGACGAATTCAAAAACGGTCAGATGAAAATAAAAACAGTAAAAAAGCAAAATGAACAGAACTTTCTTGAAAAAAAAATTAGGAAAAAATTTGAAAAAAATGCAAATTTTCAATCGAAATTTGAAAATTTACGATTTACGACATTTACTGCTTTTTTGGGCAAAAATTTACGATTTACGAAATTGAAAAATTATTTTCGTAGCACCCCTGATACATATGTGTAATAGCTTTAGCACGAACTTCGAATTTTAATTTGTAAATCATACATGCAAAATGTCTTTTTTTAAATGTTTCTTGTTTAGGATAACGCAATTATTCGACCAATTGCCTTTCGGCCGATGGCCAATGGCAACTCGGCCAGCCAAAAAGTGGCACACCGCCAATCAATTGGTATGGAGTTAGCGGCCGCCTACTATGATGGAGGTTGGCGTGATGGAGGTGACCCCGGGCGGCGTGATGACCTTCGGCGGCCATTTTTGATGACTACGTCAAATGGATCAACCACCTGTGTCGGCAACGCCATTGGTCATGCGTCAACGTCGGAGCAAAATCGACAAATTTTAAGGTGGACTATTTATTAATCAAATTAATTAGTTATGAGTAAAATTTTATCTTCTATATTTTCATGTTTTTAGAGATCATTCGCGGAGTATTGGAAATCTTGTTACTGCATCCATCGCTCCAAATCGGCCAACAAGTGGACTTCGGCCCCTTCAACAAGTTGCATCGTCTTCTGGGTATAATTTTTTGCATCATTTTAAATTATCACGTCATTTTAAATTATAATTCACATTAAAAGTTTTAAATGTGTTCAATTATGAAATTTTAAATAATGTAGTACATTATTAAATACAATTAGTTCAGGTATTCTGGCTCCTCTACACATCTTTATCACGACGGTGGTCACCTTTTGACGAAGTATTCTAACGAAAAATTCCCTTATCGTTTAACTCAGCATCGTAGTATCGATTGTCCGCCTTCGAATGGGAAGTTAAATGGGAAAAACAATCATTCAGAAGAAAACGACTATGATACAGTACCAGAATTTCTCGTCGAGACTAGCCGGTCAAAGCTCGTTCAGGAAGGTGTGTTATCTACCTTAGTTAGATGGAGTGCGAAAGATAGCGTAATGTAATGACAATTCGATATACCGTAAGACACAATAAATTGAAGAAAAAAGGGAGGAATCAAGAGAAAAATAAATGGTTAGAGGCAGTAAAATTTTATTTACTATTAATAGCAAATTAAATCGTAAATGAAATTATGATCTAATACGTATGTGTTGAGTCAAATAAATTTGCTTGGGTGTATACATATTAAGCCAAAAATTGGTACATATTAAGCCGAAAAGTAATTTAACTTTTTAGTTGACTCAAATTCCACGGGTAAAAATCGGGCACACAATGAATATCAGCAATCGTTTGCCATCAACGAACAACAACAACAAAAGCAGATGCACAATAACAACAATAATTCGCCAACAACAAAAAACTACACGAATAACAGACCCGGAATCGTTCAGCAAACGGCTTCATTGTTTCAAAACCAGCAACAAAACGGCAGTCTTACAAGCGGTACAAAGAATAATGAAGTCTCAGGCCCACATAAGGATAATGTCAAAGTAAATGGTGTGTCGATGATGAGCTCGTCACGGCATACCAATGCGTCTTCATCCTCCGGCACATCATCCACATGCGGAAGCAGAGGCGATGGCGGCTCTCCGCGTGCAACAACGGCAGCTGCAAAGGTATAATATAATTGCTTCGTATTAAACAATATTCAGCATGAGTTAAAACGAGTTAATGGGGATTTTATATAGAGGACAATTTTTAATGTAAACAATTTAAACTTTAGCCAAAATCCGCATATGCCACCCATGTTCAAGGCCAAACGGAGTCCAAACTTGGCTCCGAAAGGCAGACTGCTAGTGGACTTCACATAACACCATCGCCTAGCGATTCCGGAATTGTAGATTACGAGGTGAATATGATCAAATCAATTCTAAAATTCAAAATAAAATAATCCAAACTTAAAAAGCTATAAGTTTTAAAAAGTTGTAGACTCTGATTCGCGATAAGGAGCATGAGTTGAGTAGCGTTCGCCATGCTATGGAACAAAATGAGGAGGTACTAATTCGCGTCTACCAAGAAAAAGAGCGCCAATTCAGTGAGCAAATTTCCGATCTGCGACGTCGTTGCAATGCATCTGCTGACCTTGAACGCTCGCTGCGTCAGCAATTGACACAATCCGAAGAAATTCGACAACAACTACAAAGCTCAGTGCGAATGTTAACCGACGATCGAAATGCACAACAGAGAAAAGTAAATAATTTTGTTGCGCTTTTAACCATAAAATGTATCGATAATGAACGCTGCACAGCCGTATTCAGGAATTTTTCAGCCGAGGCATGGGAAGATAATATGGTCCAAAAATCACAAAAAATTATTTTTTGGAAACTAGGCTTTTTTAATTTCGCCTCAAGCTATGTTTTTAGTAAATGACGGGGTAATATTAACCCAATACTTATTGTCTTACCAATAACCATATGCGTACATAACATTTCTTTAACAACTTTTCTCAGTGCTTTTGATTTGATTTTTTTAATTAAAATTATGTAACAGTTCCATTTATAAAATTATTTGAGTATAAAATTATAGTGCCGTCAATTGGAAACGGAACTTGGTGCAATAAAAACGCGTTGCCAGACACTTGAAAGGATTGCGGCACGCAAAAGCGAAGATTTCGCGGCTGCATGTCCGAATTGCGGTCCATCATCTCAGCCCCGGGACAGTCACATCACATTCTCAACTACAAAAGCAATTGGGGATGGAGAAACAAACAATAATGTCGACTCAGTATATGAGAATGCAGCCACATCAATTGTTTTGGTGGAACGCAATGGTCAACCGCCCGTTCCAGCACCACGCTCCCTCAAGGCAATATTTATTACTTAGTCAAAGTAAATATATGTAATAATTACACATGGATTAGTTTAATTCAAAGTTTACTTCAATTATATGCCTCCGTTAAAAATCAAATGTGGAAAAATATATTGAAATTTATTTTATATTCTATAATATCAAAATTTTAGGATTCAACAACTAGTCTAGGCGCTTCGGTGGATCGCGAATTGCGCTCCGAAGTTGATGATCTCCGGGGAGAGATTTCCAACTTACGGGATCAACTCAATCACCAGTTCCAATTTTTTGCCGAGGAACGCCGCCGCTGGGAGAATGAGAAAAACTCAGTATGGTCTTTTTTATTTTACATTAGTGCATTATTTTTCTTTTTTTTTCAAAGTGCACTTTCTTTGACTTTCTTTATTTCTTTTCAACAGTACATGATGATAGCACACTTACTTGTTTAGCTTTTTTTTCTTTGATTTCCTTAAGCTGAAAGATTCGGCGTAAATATTAATTGTGCAAAGACTAATACTAATGAAAAGAAAATATGTGGGGAAAAGATGACTGGGTCGAAAAACCTTTGTTTCATGATGATAGCACATTTTTATAAACTGCACCCAAAACGTTTCCAGGAAATTGTTTTATTACCTATTTCTTATGCTCACAAATCAATTCATTGTGTATAACACGTGATGGACGAATCTGAGCAATTGTCGCAAACAGTCAATTACAAAACTGTAGAGCATTTTTTCAATAAAAGTTGTCTTGCGAATACTGTATGAGTCTAGAATTTTAACTATTTTGGTTTGCTACAAATTTTTAATGAGCGTTCGAGTTTTTCGAGTTTCGATACAGTATCCACAAGAACTTTGTCCAAAAACTGTCGTACAGTTTTGTAGTTGACATACATACATGTGTTCAGAACCGTCCTCCGCTTATTAAAAAGGGTAGAAATATAAGAAGCTGCAACTTTGAAAAATTCAAAGAGCCTTAGAAATAAATAATAAGAACAATTTTAATGTAATGAAAGGTATAAAAAATTTGATTTTTTGAATTACAGTATCTTTGCATGAATATTTTCAACTTCCCCGTCAATAATTAATATTTATGGTGAATTTTTCAGCTTTGTAATTTTGATAATTATGAAAACTATCGTCTTCAAAGAACACATTTGATTCTATTTTAGAGTATCCAAAATATATCCTCGCCATTATCATTCGCCTCATCGTCTTCAGATCATAATGCGCTACGGAATCAGCACTCATCCAACAAACCTTTCCCTAACAATAATCTCAACTCAATCAATAATAACGTCAAAAATGAAAAATTCAACGATTATACAGTGCAAAATTATGTTGAGAATGATGCTCAAAATTCATCCTTGCATAAAACGACGGCGCTGGAGAAGGGCGGCGCCGTAATGCTCAGCCAAGATAGACTTATATAGATGAAACAACGTAATATTTATATGTGAAATGTTAATGAAGAATTTTAGAAGCTCTTTCAATGTTTTAAACATAAATCAACAACTTGAACTTGACATACACCTAAATATTGATACTTAATTTTATATGATGAGTATTAAAAAAATTTCATTCAAAGTATGAAAATTATTTGCAATATTTTAATTATTAATAAAAAAATTTATAAACTTTTTGCATGCTACAGACGAAACAACAACAAATAAACGACAGTCAGTGTTCTGCAAATGTACCGCACTGTGACAACTTGTGCCGCAAATCGGCCAATAAAAAATATTTTTTAGCTTATTTTCGAATGTTTCATTATTTTGGTCACAAAATATGTTTTATCCCGCATATACTTCATACGCGACATACCAGGGCGCAAAACTTTGTACAGAAAACTTTAAAAATTATCTAAATTCTAAAGAGAAGTTTAGCCGGAAATATATCAATGATCGTCACTTGTCGTGAAATTTTGGTTACGCTATAGATTAGGGCCGGCGACTTTTTGCATATTTTTATATACATATGTATCAATCTATCGAAAAATCATTAAAACCTGATTGGAATGACATCAACCTCATCTCTAGGAAATTTATGCGCACTGAGTTATGGGTCGTCAAATTTCCAAAAAACCACAGGGGGGACCAAGCTCTGATTTAATTGAAGTAACGTATCAATATATCAAATTATTGGAAAAATGTTGTTGTTGGACAAAACCTTTCGCTGTGCTTTTTTCCGTGTCAAATTCAATCCTTGATCACAAATACCTTTGGCAATTCAATTATAATCACAAATATATTCTTGGTATTTTTTTTATTTGTTTTGTCCGCACATTCGTTAAGAATGATAAAGAAAATTGATAAATTTCGTTCAGGTTTCGTCCGAAAGCGTAACCTAAGGAGCATCTCTCATTCTTTTTCGTCGGGAACCATAACCAAAGGAAGCCGGAAGTGTAACTCGGAAGCATCAAGCGTAACTCGCAGTGCAGGACGTTTCGGCGCCATATTTTTTTAATTTAATTTTTCAAACTTTAAAAATGCAAAATTTCAAAACCTTTGTATCAAAAAGTTTTATATACATATGTAACCCTCCCCCTTAAGGCTTAGCCTAAGGCTCAGGCTCCGCATAGCCATGAGACTTACCTAATCGCTTAAGGCTTAGCATAAGCCTAAGGCTCAGGCTCCGCATAGCACAAGACATTATTCTTTACATGTGGTATTCTATAATCAATTGCTGGATAAGCTGCGCCTTAATATATGTATAATTTATAAGCAAACATTGAGATATGAAATTAGCATTGCGTGTAAAAAAATATATAATTGAAATATATATGTGTAAAATATAATTGGCGCCGAAACGTCCCGGCGCCGAAACGGCTGCGCCGAAACGTCCTGCTCCGAAATATGTCATACAAAATGATATTCCGCAAATTTCGACTGGATTCTTTCGGTCCTTGATTGGAGAAAGTTATTGGGCTTTAAAGGCGAAAATGGGGATTCCTTTCAGAGAATTCAGAGAAAATTTCAGAGAATTCGCAGAAAAATAATAATTGGTGCAGAAAGCCAGAAAAAACATTGCTATTTCAAAGTTAGTTTCGGAAAATATAAAGTGACCCCAGTGATTCCATTTGATCAAAAAAATTCACGTAAAAACGGTAAATTGAAGATTCAACTTCACGATCCACTTGAAG
>SAUE01000128.1:299-13698 GCA_009724625.1 Deladenus siricidicola | reverse complement strand
CAAACATTTATCCATTAGGCCACCAATTCTCAATAAATTTTTTGTTTCACTTTTTGTTCAGAGTTGGTGCGCCGTGTAACAGAAATATCGAATTTTTGTAATCAAAATTTTAAACTGCATTTAAAATAACACAGAAAAATAAAAATCTTTAGTTTCATTTGTTTACGCGAGTAAAAATTGAAAATCCTATATATGTTTAAAACATTAAAATTTATATTGTAAAGTATGTATATTCCGAAAAACGGTATGAGAGCATTAAAATTTAGGGATTGTCGCTGTGAAGTGAGCGGATCGCTGAACAACTCGCCACATTGCTCCCCATCTAATGGTGAGTGCGCTTGTAAGGCGAATGTGGAGGGACAACGCTGCGACAAGTGCAAGCCAGGCTATTTCGACTTGTCTGCGGACAATGAGTTGGGTTGCACGCCGTGTTTCTGCTATGGTCATTCTTCGGTTTGTACGCCCACGAATGACCACTTTTCCATAAATGTGTCGACACTTTTTTCAACCGATGTGGAAGGGTGGACGGCCGGTTCGGATATTCGCTTTGACGATGTGCAATTCGCACAACTCGATAAAGCGGCAGCGGTTTCACAACTGGATGATTATCCTGTTTATTTTTTGGCACCACCGAAATATTTGGGAGACCAGCGCTTTGTGTACAACCAGGAAATTGTTTTCAAACTTCGTATTCATCAAAACAACCCCGGACCTAGCAAAAAGTAAGTCTACGGGAAAAATGTAGTCAAAATTTGAGGTGGTCTTTCTAGAAAAAGCTTTTGTTTTTATTGCTATTATTTGATGATTTTAAGAGATATTGTTATCGTTGGCGCAAATGGACATGAACTGTCTTTGCCTATTTTTGCCCAATCGAATTCAGCTCCGTCCAGCACAGTGCAAACATATCGTTTTCGTATTCACGCCAATCCGAAATATCAGTGGAGCCCAACCATTCGTGAAACCGATTTTATTGGAATTATTTCAAACATTTCTGCTATAAAAATACGAGGAACTTACTCTAGAGGAGGTATCGTTTTAAATTTTATACGAGATTATTTTATTTTTATTTTATCAACTAATTTCTTTATGTTGATTTTCCCCGTGGCCATTTTCCCGATAGTTTCTTATTTATGACTCCCTCGCGGGTGGTCGCATGATCTGGTTGTTCGCTAATGGTTTATGTTGTCGTTGAAATAATTTTTTATTAATTATTTTACCAACTTTTTTGTCAATATTCTCCTTAAGAATTCTGAAAGATTTGAGTTTACAGATGTCGGCTTTTTGTCTGATTTTCATATGGGCACCGCCAGTCAAGCGATACCAGATGCACAAGGGACGAGTACGGTTGCGGAATGGGTGGAATACTGTACATGCACGGAGGGTTTCGTTGGACAATTTTGTGAGTCATGCGACCATGGCTACAAGCGTGCTCGTCCATATGGTGGCCGTTTGACAAAATGCATAAAATGTGATTGCCACGGCCACTCCGACTCTTGTGACGCCGAATCAGGTAGTCATTTTATTCATTTTCAAAATTATATAAATTATGTGAGATAGGAAATAATGTTTGGACTTTTCAAATACTTATTTATGTATATGTCATGTTTAGGCGCTTGCATTTGCGAGCACAATACGGCAGGCGATACGTGCGAACGTTGCACACGTGGGTACTACGGTGACGCATTGAACGGTACCGAAATTGATTGTCAAAAGTGTGATTGCCCCGACGATGGACCATGTATGGTGTTGTCTGATGGAGATACGATTTGTACGGAATGTCCTGAAGGCTACACAGGGCGAAAGTAATTTTTTAGTTTTGTTAGATATCACCATTAACTGATTAAAAGTTCTATTTCCGAAATGGATTATTCAAATTTCCTGCTTTAATTTTTTGTTTTATTTTTGCGTTAAAAAGTTGTATATGATTTATTATTTAGCATTAATTAACAAATTTATTCTTAGGTGCGACAATTGTGCAGATGAATTTTTCGGTAATCCTTTGGAGGGCGGCATTTGTAAGAAATGTGAATGCAACGGCAATACTGACGTTAATTCTATTGGAAATTGCGATTCGTAAGTTGAATCGGGAATTCCCAAATTTCATTACAGTTTAATGAGTTTAGTATGAGCGGTGAATGCAAGAAATGTGTCTATCACACGACCGGTTTTAATTGCGAAAAATGTTCACCAGGCTTTTGGGGCGACGCGTTCATAGAGCCCAAGGGTGACTGCAAAGCATGTAGTTGCTATGGACCTGGTACAATTCGGCCAGCCGCTGACTACGATCTGCTAGAGTGTCGACAAACGGATGGACAATGCTCATGTCAGCCAAACGTGATTGGACAACATTGCGACCAATGCGAGGTGTTTAAATTAATTTTGACTTTATGTAAGATTTCGGGGGGGGGGGTAAAAAATATTTTAAAATAAGGTTTAAAATTTCGAACTATTGTTGACTTTGGGCCCGGATGGTTGTAAACCGAAATGTGAGTCTTTGAAAATTCAACTTTTTGGTTTAATTTTTCCAATGGAAAAATCGACTACTGGATATGCTCTCTCTCTCTAGGCAGAGGTGCAAAATAATTATGCAGCCAAAGATGTTCGGTACAAATGAAACTTCTAAAATTGGAAAAACTTGAACACGGGTTTTTGTAGGTTGGTTTTTTCAACTTGACGTCCGGCAATGGCTGTCAACAATGCAATTGTGATCCGCTGGGAAGCATCAATGGCACATGTGACGTGAACTCTGGTCAGTGTCATTGCAAGGAAGGCGTTGTGGGAAGGCAGTGCGATCAGTGTGCACCGCGTCATTTCGGTTTTAGCGCCGACGGCTGCAAGACCTGTAATTGTGATGTTCTTGGTTCGGAAACTCCGGAGTGCGATGTGAGAACTGGTTAGTGACCATTTTTGATGTATTTTAGTTTGATATTTTTTATATATTTTTTCGTTGCTTTACTGCCACATTTTTTAAAACTTTTAGATTTGTAAATTCATAAACATATATAGGTCAGTGCCTCTGCAAAGACAGCGTGGAAGGTCGTCGCTGTGACCAGTGTTCGGAGAATCGTTTCAGCTTGCAACGCGGTTGTTTGGCTTGCGACGATTGTTATTCGCTTATTCAAACTCGTAAAAATACGATTAACGAATCGGTGGGAAATTTGCGGGAAAATCTCGACGAAATTGTTAACAATCCCGTCAAGGTTGATGACAAGGAGTTTGACGGAAAGGTTGAAGCAGTAAAAGTGCAAGTTAGCGATCTTCACTTGAAGGCTAGCAAAAAACTCGGTGAACGCTTTTTATATTTACTTCCAAGTTTAATATTTGTATCTGTAAGAGAATTTATCTTATAGATAAAGTGAAATAGTATGGCATTTGAAAATATTATAATAAGTGAAAAAGGGTTTAACTGAAGCTATTTCAATTCTCATTTTGTAACATAAGATGTGACCAAAAGATCCTCGTGGTAAAATTATGGTTATGGACACTACCAATTCATAAAAAATTCTAGGAATTTTTTAATAGTGGTATAAACAATAATGTGTATTTTATAGACGGCGATGATAGCAAAATGCAAGTGGAAGTAAAGGATTTGAAAACTCAATTTGAGAATGCGGGAAATTCCGTCAAATACGTGGATGGAAAATTGGGCAAAATTGACGAGAAGTCTGAACAAGTCGAATCGGAATTGCGGCGAATTAACACTGACAAAAGTATGTAATGCTCTTTAAAATTGCCTCTCATTTGATATTCTAAGCTTTTGTGAAATGAATGTGTTGTTAAGGCATTTAAAAGATTTATAAATGGTGTGAAAAGTAAAGAAATCAAGCTTAAAATTTAGCCGCAATCCAGACGGAGTTGAATAACGCGATAGCTTATGTTGAGGCCGAAGGCGGTGAGCAGCTAGCGCGAGCCCAAAAAGTTGCAGATCGTTATGGAGACAAAAGTCAACGCTTAACAGAATTAGCGGAGAAGGCAAAGGAGTTGGCCGATCGTCAGGAAGCCCACAAAAAAGAGATTAAAGCACTCGCCGAGAAGGCTAGAAATACCTCCAGGGAAGCACTGAATGAGGCGAACGAGGCCATTTTTGGAGGTATATATTTGTTACTCAGCTTACTTTTTAGCTCTTGTTGCACGACAATATTTACAAAAATTATCTTTACGTTGTAATGTTTTTTATAATGAACAAGCAATAATGTTACTTGCAATCACTTACAGCTACGTCTACCAGCCAACAAATTTCAAATCTTTACGGCCAGGTGACCGATGTAGAGAAACAATTGAAAAAGACGCGAGAATTGGCGGATGAGCAAAGTGCTGAGACGGCAAAAATCTATGATGAATCCGCGAAGTTGTTGAGTAACGTTGAGAGCATAAAATTGCCGCTGGTAAATCCCGACGATTTGAAGGAGAGCGCGGAGTCCGTGAAGGCGGCTACAGCAGCTGCGCTACGAGACGTGCAGGCGGAGGTGTTAGAGAGCGAAAGAATTTTGCGGGAAGCGCAAACCGCGCTTGCTGATGCACTACGCGAATTTCATAACGTTCAACGCAAACAACAGGTGATTTTTTTCATATATATACTGGACCAATTTTGTTCAGATTTGAAAAAATCATACTTCCCTAATTTAATATAAATTATTTATACAATGATAATATATGTTTGAGAAAAGAAAAATTAATTTTTAGGAAGCCGATCTTTTGCTGCAGGAAGTTCAGAAGTATCAAAATCGTGCAAACAATGCTTTTGAGCTGGCGACAAAAGTTTGGAATGAAGCCAAAGATTCATATGATGCCCTTTCTGGTAATTGATAATTTTTAAAGAAATAGCTTATTTGAAAAAGCTGTACATATTTCAAATTTCACACTTTTAGTCTCATTTCCTTTCTTTAATTCTTCCATTTAAAATTTCAGAAATAAAAGCATTTCGAATTTTCAGACTTCAGTGAGAAGGTTCAGATAAGCAAGGCGGAAGCAATGGCCGAGTTGAATAATTTGGCAGCAATTGAGGCGGAGCTCAGCGAGGCCCAATCGACCACAAAAGAAGCCGAGGAGGCGGTCGGAGACGCGAAGCAGAACGCGGATCAGGCACAAAATATAGCCAAACAAGCGAAAATAAAAGCCGATAATTTGGTTAAAGTTAGTTTTCAAGTACTTATTATTGGTATCAGTTGGTTAAACTTTGGCACTAATTTTAGGAGTCGGATGAGTTGATTGGTACCTCAGACAGTCTAAATTCCGGCACATCTGAACACAAAACCAAACTTGATGGAATCTATGACTCGATTGGCGCCGTCGAATCAACAACAAAGGACTTTGAGAATCAAGCCATTTCCGATGCTGAGAAATCGCAAAAAGTTTTGCGCAAAGCAACTGTCGCGGAGAGCAACGCGAAATCGCTTCAGGACCAACTAACGACGGCGGAAAAGAACTTGTACGCGGCTTTAGATCAACTCAACTCGCTAGAAAACGTGGACGACGATCAGTTGGCCGAACTTGAACGCCTCCTCGCTGAATCCGAGCGACGCTACGAGGAATCCGAAAGTGAACGTCAATTGAAGGAGCGAATTCGTCGCGCGGAAGACGAAGCGGCGAACGAAAAGCGCCAAATAGACGCACTCAACAAAGACTTAGAGAATCTACGAAGCATTCGCGATTCGTTACCGTCAAAGTGCTTCAATCTTGTCAACTTGGAGCAAGAGGGCCAGAAGAGGAGGAAGTAGACATAAATACTTTTAATTCGGCCAACGGACATTGAAAATATTGTAAACAAAAAACTCTTTCAAGGCACAAGTTTCAAACATTTGAAACAGACTTGAATGTTTTCGAGGGGTTTTCAAATGATGAAATCACGCTAATTTCAAAATTTAAGACTCAAAAATGTTCGAAAAATTTCAAGGGAAATTTTCAATTTCCTGAATTAATATTTTGAAAATGTAAATCTGACGTTTTTGTAAACCAAAAATTCAGATTTTTTGTCACATTTAATTAACCATCGTTACGAAAAATTTTACCATATTATTCGTACTGAAAACATTTTCAAATTCGTTTTTTTTGAAAATTTCCGCTATTAGCTTGCTTTCCGCTGTTTTATTCGATTTTTATTTTTTTCGTATTTATTGATTCATTTACGCAATATACCACCCAAAAACTGCCTTCACATGTTTTGCGAATAATTACATATTTCATTAATCATTTATGTGAGTCTCAAATTTTCTATCGTGTTCAAATCATTTTTTGTGGCTTATTTTTCTATTTTGCTCAAATTGCCAAGAGTTGATTTGGCGTATTTTTGGTCATTTTCGTTATGCTCAGGCATTTATTTTCTTATTACTTTTCTAATCGTTAGGGGTGAATTTTCCTGAAACTCCCCTGAATGATTTTCCGCGACAATAAAAACATTTCAATCAGGCTATTCGGAAGATAATTCGAAAAAATCGTTTTGTGCATAAATTTGCATTCTGTTCAATTTTTAGCCATTCATTAATATTTATTAACTATACAGTTATTACAATAAATTGCAAAAATTCCAATTTGTGTAAACGATAAATCTATTTTGCCTTAAAATTTCAGCCCACCGACATTTGCGGATTTATAAGTTTAACCAGTTTTGTTAAAATACTTTTAAGTAAAGTTGAACGGCATAACAAAGTTAGAAAAATGTAATTTAAGACGCGAATTATTTTTTTAAATTTTTTATGTCAAATGCATTGCTTTTAAACAAAAATAAATTTTAATTGTCTAAAAAAACTGGTTAAACTTAGAAATCTGCCTGCAAATATCGTTCCCCATTATTTCTTTTCAAAATCGAAATGAAATTGTTCCACGGGAATTTGTTTGCCCTTAATTTTTTGGAAAAATCCACCTGGATTGTATTGAAGCGATGATTTTCGAATTCTTCATTTCAAATGACCTAGTAGGGTTCCACTTTGATCCATGTTTACTCCTGTTGCGTTAAATAAAAAGATCGAGATTTTTTTCTTCACTTTGAGACGAGATATACTTTTTCGTATTTCAATTGAAGGTATTATTAAATTCATTACAAAAATATTGAAAGTTTAATAAATACAAAAACGTCTATTAAACATTTTATTTACAACGGCAGGGTTGATATTAGAACAAAATTAATCAATAAACATTTGAGGGATAATTCTGTAATAAACCATAGTAATTACTTTATTCAAATCATTCAAACCGACCTTTTCCACCCAAAACTGAAAAAATTCACTCACAATTGTGAATCCTCAAAAAGTCTTTTTATCGCTTTTCATAATAATTTTTAATGGGTTTTATCCCAATTAAATGGTCTGTCTGCCATGCATGACTCAAATCGGATAACCAAAGTTAATAATGCATTGATATTATGATTTTTCAATAAAAGAACGATTTTAAATAAACAAATCAAATTCACAGTGATATGTGATGACGAACATGAGTATCGGATAGAAGGAGCTCTTTGCGAATGCCAACGCTAATTAATTCCTCTTCTACTCGTCCCAAATAACCAGGATCCGGGTAGCCAAAACTAAAAAAATTCAATTTACGAAACAAAATAGCGACTTTCTTTCTCAAATAAATCATTCTACAGGGTGCGGCAGAAAAACGATCATCAATAGTTTTTGCAATTAAAACTTTGTTTTCTTATAATTCAAAAAATTAACAATTAATAACAATAAACAACAGTTGTGGCTATAATATATTCAGTTAATGGCACACTTGTGCAGAGCGTTAAACGCGTCAAAAAAATTGGTCGCGCCACGCACCTTCTCTAACGACGTTCGCGCTCTTTGTAGACATTCATTTTACGTTTGGAAATAAAATATTAAATGAAGATAAAAAATAATGAAATTAGACGTTCTGGTAGAGAAAAACATGGGCTATCCAAATTAATAAAAATCTAACGGAAAACTTTCAAACGTGTTAGAACAACAAAAACTTTTGATGATCGTTTTTTTGCCGCACCCTGTATTCTCTCAATCTTCAAAAGGATCTATGTAACAGTGCAAACTTTATGCCAAAAATTATCATACTTGTGTGGTCCGCCGTGCTTGTTGGTCTTGTGATGAATTCCATTCCAAACAACCACGTTTCGCCTACCAGTTGTAACGGAGTCGCCCACAGTGAAAATAAGTCGACGATCGAAAGCCAATTGAAGCAATTTCAACGTCGTCGTCCCCTCCGGACTATTCGGCAAATATGCGACGCGTGATGTGCCAAAGAAAGGCACACCAGGACGAGGATGCTGCGCCTTAAAATACAATTTTCAAAAAGAACTTCGTAACTCTAAAAAATATTTTTATGGGTTAGTTTAAAAAACCTTATAAGCAAGCTCTTCATCCTATTTCATAAAATTTCTGCGAAATGGTTTTGAAAAAATAACGGTTTGAATCATACGGTTTGAATTCCGCCCGGGATTTCATAACGAATTTCGTAGAATCCATGCGCGTTTGGATAACCGCTCAATTTACCCGACACCACTTGAACACTCATTTTTGAGCCGATTGGCTGATTTCCTTCAGCCGGCGCACACCAATGCATGCATAACGGGCATTGTCGTTTCACGTCAAACGCCATCTAGAATAGATAACGTTGAAAAATCTTCAACGCATATGTAACGTTCAAAATGTAAATAATGCCAGGACAAGTAGGACAATAACTTTTGTAAGTAAAAAATCAAAGATTTCACTAAAAAAATTTTTTTTTTAAATGTAAGTTTTTTCTTTTAAAATTTGATTGCGATTTTCCCGGAATTTTCGTTATCGCAAGAAATAAAGTATTCCAAACACACTCATTTTTAACCCCCCCCAATAGTCAAGATGTAAAAGTTTGAAAATGCACTATTCGTGATAAAGATAAATGTCACATATTCAGGAAAAATAATACCAATATTTTCGTTTCCTAAAAAAACTTAACAATTAACCTGAATGCAATTTTGATGAAAAAGGTGATTACAAACGTTCAGTCGCACAACATAATCATTATTGGCAGTGTCGCCTTCTGTACTGAGCATTTCGCCCAAACAAATCGAGCACGGTAATGCTTCTTCCTCCTCCGCCAAACATCCGTCGCTCGCGTTGGTGGCGCTTGCCGACGGTTTCTTCTCCTTCTTTTCACGCTCATTTCTAACGTATTCGGCGCGCAATTGCTTGAGTTCGACGACGGAAACACGACTCCAATGTTCTCCACCGGACGCCATCGAATGAGACGATGAAGCGGAAGAATGGGTAACGGCCGTTTGGTTGCCTAAAAATCAAGGGCATATTTAGAAATTATATTCTTTCAATTAAATAAAAATTAAATTTCACTTTAATAAATTAATTTTTACAATATATTAATACATATCACGCTTTACCAAAAACAGCCAACAAATACAAAACATTCAGAAATTAAAATATAGCAAACAAAAAGTTCTGCAAAAATCCAGAAATAGGTAACGATTGTTTGATTGCCTGCATATTCAGAAATTATATTTTCAAAATAATAAAATTCGGAAAACATTTGCAATTAAAAGGAAAACATTTGAAATATATTTAAATGCATAAAATGACAAGGAATTCTTACCCATAAAAACTCTGCCAATATTTACTTGATTATTTACAAAAGCCACTGGAAAGATAGCATCGCTATCGCTGTCATACAAATTTCCGGCGCTCAGCACAACCGATGAGTCGGATGTGGAGCCTATATCTACGACATCGACGAAATAAATAGTGCCGTTATCATCATCGTCGTCCTGAAGTTGAGCATTGTTTACTACGTTGGCCACTTCACCAGCATCACTTCCAGCAGCCACATCATCGTTCTCAGACGCGCCTCCTCCGCCTTGATCATCCACGTCACGGTCGTTGTCTACGACATCATCGACGAAATAAATAGTGCCGTTATCATCATCGTCGTCCTGAAGTTGAGCATTGTTTACTATGTTGGCCACTTCACCAGCATCACTTCCAGCAGCCATATCATCGTTCTCAGACGCGCCCCCTCCGCCTTGATCGTCCATGTTATCGTCGTTGTCTGCGTTTCCGCCTTCATCGACATCATTTCCATCTGCGTCGCTATCATTATCACTCGAGCTTTCCTTCGCGTCACTGCTGCCATCGTCGTCATCCTCTTCAGTCGATTGTGAAGTAGCCAAATCGTCTTGAGATGGAAAGTAGGTATCACCGCTTAAATTTTGCTGACTCAATCCTTCATCGTCAATGAATGAAGAATGCGACGAAGTTGAAGAATACGAAGATAACTCTTCATCGTCCGTGTAAGAAATAAAATCTTCCATAGAATCATGGTCAGATTCCGATGATTTATGCAAATTTACGGCTGATTCCGACGACGTAGACGAAGAAGATGATGATGAAGAACGATAAACGGGGCGGGAGCGACGGGAGTTCCATCGTAAGTAATGACGCGAACGATCTACAAATTACTTTTTGTCATAAAACTTAAATATATTGTTTAATATATTTAAGAAATTGTTTTACTTTTCTATCATCAACATAAAATCATGAAACCTTTAAATGTTCAAAAATATATGCCGCTTACAATGAGCGGAAACAAAAATTGTATTGTACATTTTCTTCTTCTTGTAATCAGAAAAATGCAACCCACCAGATAGTGTTTTCTTTGTATTGCTGTACATTTGAGCAGCGGCTGCGGCCGCAGCGCTGGTCGATGGCCCAGGATCATTGTTTACATAACGACGAGAATGACGATTTTGCTGATGTCTACGAGACCACATTCCTCCATTATTGTTCACCTCGGCGGTAGCCAAAGCCGTTGTGCGGCTCCACTTTGCAAACTTCGGCAGTACGCGACACGGCGCCGTTGTTCGCAGATTTTGAGATGGCCGGGCATCGTTCTTTGACGAACTTCGTGTAGTTCTCTTCGGTAAAATGTGCCGTTTTCGATCTCTAAACGGTAGCGAAGATCGTGAAGTCATGGATGAACGAACTTGGTTGTTAGAGATCGCCGATGATGTGCTTTGAATTGGCGGTGCAACAGCCGCCGCCGATGAATGAGTCGCGGAATTCCCGTCAAAGATTCCCGTTAAAGTTATGTGTCGGCTATCACCATTCGCCAAAGCGTCTAACACTTCAGAAAGCGTTGGTTGTTGAGCCGCTGTAGAGGCGGTAGAAATTGGATGTACCGAAGACGACGACGTTCCTATCATTGAAAAACTATACTAAAAACGCTACAAAAATTCCAAACAGATTTCCTTTATAGAAAAAACATTAAAAATGAATAAAAAATGAATAATCAATATTTTTTAAATATTGACTATATTGTAAAACAATACAAATAACAACGTTTTACAAAAGTACAAGTTATTTTAACAAAAAAAATCAATCACTTAAAAAAACGTTAAAATTAATAAAATAACGTTTAGTCAATAAAGAAAAATAATTGTGTAATTTTAAAATAAAAACTTTGTAAAACATAGTAAAAAAAAGTCGGAGTATTAAAAGCTAAAAAAGAAATGTCTGAAAAAAATCACCTGGTTGATTCGACTGAGCAGCAAAAGAGATAGCTGACGAAGTAGTTGGCTGGACAGTCGACGGCGACACATCAGCACTAGCCAATGCAGTTGGCGAATTTAACGCCGAAGACGTTCTCGAAACGCGAGATGGAATGATGAGTAAAGTCGGCTGATTCGGCGGCGGATGCATGGAAACGTATTGCGGCGGAAGAGGCGGCTGATAGCTGTTTGTAGTGACCATAGGTGGATGAACGTTGAAAATCTGACCATGACCATGACCATGACGATGAGCGGCCTGATTTGGCAGACCTAAAGACGGTAAAATCTGCGAAGACATAGCGGCGGCAAATACGCTGTCGGAAATCGAACTGGACGTATCACTATCATCACCGTTCATCGGCAACGTGATAATACTGTTAATAGCACTCGCAAAAACGTTCATTGAGCCCACATTTAAGTCGATAAATTGAATTTTCTAAATAATAAATACAAATAAAACAAAAAGTTGCGAACATAAAGACATTTTGCAACTCGTAAAGGACATTCTTGTAATTAGCGTCAATTAAAAATCGTTAATTAAAATTTAAAAAAAGTACCTGAATAGAACCAAACGAAGAGAATGAATTTAAAGCCATTTTCATAAATCTCGCAGCTTCCTCAAATGACAAACCGAAAGCACCTGCAAAGCAAATTGCGTTTAAATTAAGAATCAAACGAATAAAGCAGTAAATTTGGGGAGAAAACCTTAAAAAACACGACTAAAAATTAGAATAAAACCCCACAAAAATGGAAATCGAATTCTTTTTTATAACAATACAAATAGGAGTAAAATAAAGCCTAATTCCCACCAGTACCAAGCGCCGGAATTGCCAACGTCCGCAAATTCAAGGACATAGCCTGTGCTATTATGGTGGAATACACAATATTCATGCAAAAGCGATGTGTTCGCCTCACTGGCGCTAAAATAACGTGTGTGGCCGCTAGTGAGCCACATCCCGACGTCGGCACGGAAATCACTCCACCAGTGCGCGGTGCGTGACTCAGACGACGCTAAAAAATTGTTTCTTTAAATCAGTTAGTCAAACATTAAAAATACTTTTTATTTCATATCAATCTTCTTTTTCAAATTAAAATTATTTCTTCGAATACTTACTTGAAATTCAAAACCGCCCGCTCGACGAACATCAGCACCCACTCCAATTCGGAGTGTATAATTGCTGTCACACGACACACAAATTCCATCAAATGAACATTGGAGCATGTCACCCTCAAAACAAAATTAAGTTATCTTTCAGTTTCCTCCTATGGCCAAAATTTTCACCAGAGTCTTTAATATTCTTTCAGTTGTTTTTCTCCAAAATATTACTAAAAGTAGTTTTTGAGTTTATAAAACTTCTCTGAAAATCTCAAAAAGTATTCATAAATTTTGTGTAAAAGCACTTCAGGAAAAGCTGAAATGTCAAAAATTATTAACATGTAATATGTACAAATCTTGTTGATAAAAAATCACATTCCCCTTCAGAAATGGCAATGACAATAAATTGATGAAGAAAACATACCACCGAGCAAATTAGCTCAGTCCCTCGATAGAAGTAATTGCAAATGTCTTGCAAAGCCATATTATTCGGATTAACGTTACTCATCGCTAAAAATGTACGAGAATCTGATGTAAATAGATCGATTCTCCAACGCTATCACCCAAAAATACTTGAACAGCGTTCAATAATATTATTTTTGGTTTTATAGTGTAGCGCGCTGGCTGGGAATGGAAATAAAAGTATGGTTTTAATTATGAAAAATGATCAGCTTGTATGGAACTTTCGTATGGTACGTTGGGATACATACTGCAGTAGTATACTGCAAGTTTTCTCACGAAAAAATCTCGATCAAAAAATCATATGGTTGGGGGGGGGGGGGAGGGAAACGGCGAAG
>SAUE01002967.1:515547-531373 GCA_009724625.1 Deladenus siricidicola | reverse complement strand
AGAGAGAGAGAGAGAGAGAGAGAGAGAGAGAGAGAGAGAGAGAGAGAGAGAAAGAGAGAGAGAGAGAGAGAGAGAGGGGGAAAGCAAGATACGGTTACCGATCATTTTCATAGATTTTGTGCTGGAAGCGTGATTTTTGTAGAATGGAAAGAATGAAAAAGTGAAAAAGCAAAGATTTTTGAAGAAAGAACGAAATGACCCACAAAATGGAATTCCTTCTTCTTTGCTTTCTGCTGCAACCTTCACCTTTCTTTCCTTTCCTTTCCTTTCTCCGCCGCTGCCGCTCTGGAAGAAGAGAGGAAAGGAAAGGAAAGGAAAGGAAAGGAAAGGAAAGGAAAGGAAAGGAAAGGAAAGGAAAGGAAAGGAAAGGAAAAAGAAAGAAAGAATGTGTATGTATGGAAGGAGAGGAGAGGAAAGGAAAGGAAAGGAAAGGAAAGGAAAGGAAAGGAAAGGAAAGGAAAGGAAAGGAAAGGAAAGGAAAGGAAAACGTTAAAATAGAAAGAAAAGAACGAACGCTGCCAACAGATAGATAGATGGATAGAGTACGAATGGGACAATTATGCAAATTTTTGCGCTGCGCTGATGATGTAAATTTGCTGACTTTGCATGTATTACTTGTTGTTGTCATTCATTGAAATGGTACATATGTATTGGTAAATGAGTTTTGATGTGTCGAAAAATAATAAGATGTTACGATGGGCAGTCAAACAGAGACACACACAAATAGATTCTTGATGTGAATTGACATGATATATGTGTGTAGAAAAAATCGCTGAGTTTGATGAGATGTTGCTATGATATTTTTGTGTTGTTTATTTTTCAAAAGCCATGTGCATTTGAAAAATGTGAAATAAATTACTGTCAACCGATGAGGACAATTTATACGAACCAAATTGCCTCTTTGAAACCCCAAAGGAAGACAAAAGAATTCTCGAAAAAGAAAGCAGGGTCGAGTACAATTTGACAAAGACAATGAACGAAATGATAATGAGCTGTTAGTGATACTTCCCTTTCGAGATTGACTGCTGCTGCATACACATAAGAAGCAGCTGTACGGATATGCATATAGAGAACGCAGCCGTCGCCCGACCTCCGTGGAGGCAAGAACGGAAAAAAACAGCGAATAATTCGCTTTGTTGTTATGTCCATTTCATTTTCGTCGGTTATAACCGGCGAAGCGCACTCAGGCACAAAAAATTTGCGGGGCGTCAGCAAGTGTTGAATTATTTTAGAGAAAATTCAAGTTGGAATATATTTTCAGTTTCAAACAATCTCAAACGTTTTTTCATCACTCTCTTTCATCAGATCAAAGCTACTAAAGTTTTTCGGTATTAAATTTTATCTTTTTCACAAATAATTAACTTATTTCTTTAAATGTGATCATTGCATACTTTCACTTATCACATTCTTTTTTTACTGTATGAAATTTTAGTTTTTTAGTAATATGATGATACTTTATACAAGTGCTTACTGCCAATACATATTAAAAGCTAATTAGATAAATACTGTCAAGGAATCATTTATTGTAATATGCCAAACTTTTAAACTTAAATTAATCTAAAAATGAAACTTTAAAAATTGTCGAAAACAAAAAATCAATTTTAATCAAATTTTCGGGTGACTAAATCTCAATTATTTAGTAAGACTAGTATGAGCAGAACAAAGGCAATCAACATCACATCTATCTACATATCTATCGTATGCATAATCAGGAATAAATTATAGACGAAGGTAATAATTGTGTTAATGTGATGTGGACGAAATGATCAATGTAGATAGTGGGAAAAATTTTGATAGTGAGAAAAACGAGAAAATACGACGTGCGCTGATAATTGTGCGCACATACACATTTTATGCGTCAAGTGAAATATCGTAGTAATGTGAAATTCTACTCTTTTTTTTTGTCAATATAACTTAAATAATGTTAGTTCTCAATAACATACACCTACTGTGATTGAGAAATGTTTTAAACTACTTTTTTACAAACTTTTGGTTACAAGTTGTTGGAAAAAATCAATTTAAACTTTAACTCATTCAATGATGAGAAATTGGTTTACTACGGTAGACACAATATTTTGATAAATTTTGTTTACTTCAATAAAAATATTTTTAAACTAGACTTATTCATGTTTTTAGGTCTACTTAAACCTATAAAAAAATTCATGTTCTGTCAACACATTGCTGTGTTTTGAAACTAAATTTTTTTCTTTACCGATAGCTTTTATTTGTTTTACATGTTTCTATACAAAATCTATTCACCTTCCAACGAGAAATACATACTAGCAAAGAAGGCAAATAACGTTGTTATCACATACATTGCGAAATAATTGGAAGGCGTTGGCGTGATCGATAATTGTAAGACAAAATTAGTAAAGGAGAGAGACAATGAGAAAATCGTAAAGGGAGCGGAAATATCCAATCATGATATCAGTTACATACATATTTGCTGATAGTGCATCCGTTTATCACTGTTATGTACTGATATTTTTATGTTAAAAATTTAAAAATGAACTTGAAAGTTACTGTAATTTTTTGCATGTTATAAAACTTAATTATTTTACAGTATTTCACGAACTTTGATTATTGCTCATAAATTATATTATAATACAATACATATATTGTGTGACCACAAATTCAATTTTATATTTCAATATTTAATTTACATATTTTTAGATGCAGATCGTTATTAAAAAGTTTAAATTCTAAGCACTTTATTTTTACGGTATTTAACCATTTTATTGTACATAATTATACGCAAAACCACCTAATAAAAATCGATCTTATAAACGTTTTTAAGCAAATTTAATTTAATAAATACATTTTTCAACAAAAATAGAATTTTTCAAAAATTCAAGCGGATACTGCAAATTTGTAATAACAATCGATTGAAAATTAATAAATAACCATTTTTGCAAAGAAACAAAAATTATATGAAACACATGAAAATTTAATAAAGTTTGAAATATGTATGCCAATATAAAATTCAGACCTTATAATTTTTCATTCAATTTTACAATTTCACCAGACAACAAAACGTCAATAGCGACAACAACAACGCCAACAACACCGCCCAAGCAACAACAAAGGGAAATTGTCATGTCCAGTGTTTCTTGAGCCAATTTCTGTTTTTTGACTCGCCGTCGGCCATTACGTTTGGCACGTCTTTCTCTCCGCTTTCTCTTTTCCCACATTTTTTGGCATTGGCGTCGGCGATGGGGTGAGAAAGATGAGCTTTGAATTTGAAAGAAGGGAAGAAAGAAGAGAGGTAAATTATAAAAGGATTAAATTAGCTTAAAAATACCAATATGTAAGAAGAAGGAAGAGTAGCAAATATGCATGGAAGAAATGATATATCAAACTTTCAATTGCAAAATTTTTCCTTTATTTTTCAAGTTAGCAAAAATTTTTTTACGTAACAAAAAAATGGTTTAACACTTTCTTTAAATTTGAAAATGTTATTTAATGTATTAAGCTTTTCAAACTTAAAAAACCATTATTAACTGTAGTCGACCACATTGGTCACACTACCGTCCACGATAAAAAGATTTTTTTTCGATAAAATCTTGCTTCAATCGATCATAGAATTGGCTAATCAAATACAATCACACATAAACATTCATCTTAATTTCGTGAAAAATAAGTCGAATATCCGATAAAAATAAATAAATTCTCATAAGAACGTTTGATGACTTCAAATAAATAATTTAATTGTGAAGATATGCGATTGAGTAAAGTTAATTTCCTGGTACATGTGAAGCTAACTTCGTAAACATTTGAAAGTAATTGTAATTAGCAAACTTTCTTATCAAATCTCAATTTCAACAACAGCAGTAGCAGCAGCAACAGCAAAAAATTAACGCAAATCTCCTAACATGAGATGATGAGATGATATGAGATTGATGTCAGTCAATCTTCTGAATGCAAACAACAACGCAAAAAACAACAACAACAACAACCACCCATTATCATTGCATTAATCGTGTTGCGCGTACACCGTAGTATGTATATATTCTGTAGAAGTACATACAGTGGTGTGGTGTTACAGGAAATGCCAATTTGTCGTTGTTTGACGAGTGGACGTCAAAAAATGTTTGATGCAATTTTAAAACAATTATGAATATACATTCTGCAATACGCGAATATTGGTTGCGTAATGTTTGAAAAAAATCACTCGATGATATCAACTCATTATTATTGATACAAAAAAAATATTATGAGAAAATTAAGGACGATTATTTGCATAAATTGACTGAGAATAGACACAAATTGGATTGAGTCAAAAATTTTTTTTTCATAAAACTTTAAAAAATATTTAATTAAAAATTTGCTTGCATGTAGCCATAGCTACGATAATTGAAGTTCGAAGAAAAAGAAGACGGTATTTATCATTTTCAAATGCAGTCAATCATAAAAAATTATTCAACAATAGTCTTATTGTTGGTCATCGGTTTGATAAAAAACATATTTTTTGCAGTTATTATTTTAGGATTAATGTAGTTTCTTGTCTTTGAAAAAAAAATTTTGGATAAAATTGTAATTAATTAAAATGTCGAATAAGACAGTCCGAAGATATGTAATTTTTATTTAGTGAGAAATAGTTTTCTATGTTTTCTCTTATTTTTATTCGATTTTATATTTGAATTTTTTGACTTGTCTTTCTTCTCTTCGTTTTAACTCTTACTTTGGTTCTTTTTTCTTTTCCATATCTCTCTCTCTTTCTCTCTGTCTCACTCTCCCCTACTCTGTCTCACTCCCTTTCTGTATGTCTCCCTCGTTCTCGAAAAAGGCTCTAGCATAGACATTTCAAATCATTGCCTAAAATATTCTCTTTTGGGTTTAAAGACCTGATGGTAGGTTTGGATGGTTTGGATTCAAAAGTGATTTAAGTCCCAGCCAACACTGATTGCAAATAGCTACATTTATTATATTTATTTTATTTTGCATCTATGTATGTATTTCTTTCATTTCCATTCTCTTATTTATTTTTACTCTTTCATCTTCATGTATTTATGTATATATGTACATATGTATGTACATATATCCACTCAACCTTACCTTTTATGTGAGGAATAAAGTCTCGACTTATCCGCTTGTTGTTCTTATTGTTTTTCGCAGCTCATGCAACAGTAAATATAATAAATCCACAAATCCATTCACAAAAATCTCAACAAAATTGAATGCGCTGTTTGATTGGGGGCAGAGAATAAATTTGGCCAATCAGCGGCATAAAAGGGCAACAGAAAAAGCAACGCAACCGACAAAAGCCGCAGCAGCAAGAATGAGCAGCAGGAATAAAGTAGAAAGTAACAGCAACAGCAAAAATGCAGCCAGCGCCACTGCTGCTACTGCTGTAATATTTTGCTGTTATTGTGTTTTTTTGTAGTTTTATGCACATATTTTTGTGTGTGTCGCAAGAATGAAAGGCAAGATATGTAGTAGAGAGTATTAGCTGTTTTAATGGGTTAATCCTAGCCAATTTCCACATATTTTTCTTTTCCTTTCTTCCTGTTCTTTTAGCTGTGCTGCCTCAATGAATCAACAACACTGCTACAACAATCGTTACAAGTTCTTGCGCTGCGCCGGAAGCATGTAATTACAATAATTGCAAAAATCGCAACTTTGAACGGCACACAATTAATCGCAATCTTTTTTTGACTGACTAACTGAGCCACTAATATGATTGCATGAGCAACCATATTGTTCGTTAGGTATTGGCTTTGATGGTTACCGAACTGTTACCGTCACCACTACTACTACTACCATAAGTCGGTGTGACACGTTTCGCGTTTTGCCACACAACAAAAAAAACAACAAAAAACAAATTAATATAGGAGTAAAATATATCTGTATATCCGGAATATGCGAAAAATACAATAGTTTCATACTATTATAAAATTTAAAAATTTATGCGATATTCTTTATGGGTTTAAGACAGTAATGTGGCTTAGAGAAATACGTAAAAAGTCACATGCTACGATACAAAAATGGTACACGATAATAAACGTGTAGCTACAAAAATAATACATACACATTATAAAATAATATGCAGAAAATAAAATTCACAAAAAATTACAATATTATTTTGAAAAATAAAAATATTTTTGTCAAGAGTCACAAAATTTTTAATTTTTTCTTTGTTTTACAATTTTCGTGGTCTTGCCACGCCTAGCGCTCGCTCTCGTGAGAACTTCGAAAAAGGTGAAAAATATATATGTATATATGTATATATTGTAGAAGGACGAATATCCTAGGCTTATAATTTACTACTAATGAGTAATTAGCTTTGTTAATGTTATTATTAGTACTATTCATTATTGGTATTGGTGGTGGTATTGGCGATGATCATCATCCTTATCCCATTGAATTTTTTTAATTTCACACAATTTCCATTCTTCGTATCGGCGGCGGATTTTGAGTTGAATTGAATTTATGCCGCGATGTTTTGTCCTCACCAAAAAAGAAGGGTCACAATTTGCGCAAAACTGACAACAAAAATACCGCAAAAATACGTAAATTGAGAGGAAGGCGCAAAAAAATTTTGGTCGGAAAATTGGATGAGATCGAAAATTGAGAGATTCTTTCCGCCAGTGAGTATGTACACGGGATTAACTTTTGCGATAAATTGGAAAATGTAATAAATTCTATAGAAATTGATATACATACATAATACATATATCTACATACATATACATATTATAATTCAATTTCCAGAAAAAATAACTAATCTCAGATATTTTACTGACTTGGGGCTTGGCTCCAACTTGGAGCCTCCAAGTACATTATTGAAGAATGCTTAGCGAACTTCATTCAATCTGCTGAATGTTATTGAAATAGAAGATCGACTTCTGTGTTGTGGATTGTGTATACAGATTCGTAAAATTCATACACAAATTTCAAAAAATAATGTGAAATTAAAGCCGGCCGAAGCCAAGCTGATTTGAGTTAAATTGATTCAAAAGACCGCTGATCATGGTTGAGGGAGGATTTTCTTTAGGAAAAACTAAAAAAAATTTTAGAATCGAAACTAGAAAACTTGCCGCCAAAACCCCACCCAAAAGATCTACGAAATGCTGTGCTACCGTCAAATGTCCGAAATGCTCTACGGATGTCAAGTACTACGTTCCTATGGTAGCGTGCGAACAAGAACTGAACCTAAGTGCAACAATGCCAAAATCGCTATAGATCTACCGGCTGCGCTACAGGCGACGCTTGGTTGTTTTGCGATTTTCTCGTTTATTTCTTTTCGTTTTGATTATCATTTTTTTCGCAAAATAAAAGTGAATGAACTGGCATTTTGAATTTGCACTTTTTTAATTGATATTTCAAGACTTCCAATAATTTTTTCATTCGAATCAACCAGCCAGCGAATATACTGTTGTATCGTAGCCAATGTACAGTACATATAATAACAACAAATACGAAGAATAAATTATTTTTGAAATTTTTCCATTCATTTTTAATACCAACCAGTTCTTAACCGATTTTTTCCAGATGAATTACTTTATGTAAAGCAATCAAAAAATTAAAATAAAATTTTCGCACTACGTTTATGTAGAAGGCGTAGTGTTTCGGCGAACGAACGAAAATAGAAGAAACATTTCATTTTGTTGTTGTTTGATGTTTTGAACTTCGATTTGTCACTTGGCTTTGGTTTTAGGCAAGATTTGGGGGTGGCTTTTATATTCGATCTTCGATCCATTCTTTGAATCGTAAAGTTAGAGTAGAGCAACTTATGTACAATAAAATAGCAAAATCATATAAAAAAAGCGAAAAAATTTCATATAAAATTTTGAATAAACCCAATTTCTTAAAACCGAAAAAGTGAAGGCATTCATCGATATTTCCAAAAAAAGCCAATTAAAATTTCAAAATGTACGCAAGCAAATGTGTAAAAATATGTATGTATTTATGCATGTATGTGTGTGTGTATTTTTGTTAAGTATACAATTGAAATTTTTGCTAAAAATACAAAGAAAGACAGTTCTTACAACAACAACAATAACAACAACAAAAATGAAGTTAACGCTAGCGATCTGGAATAATTTAACTAGCTACGGTGAATTTTTGGTAGATGGTACATGCGTATGTATGTGTGTGTATGTGTGTGTACATGTGTTTACGATGGTTAAATATGGTAGCGTTTTGCGCAGTTCAAAAAGTTTTTGCAATTGACGTTTACTTTTGTATCGCGAGAAAGTCATGTTGCGACGACTATTCTTGGCACAAACACAAACAACACACGCACAAACAACAACCACGTAGTTTTTGCAATAAAATATTTTTTATGTCACAGCTAATTGTATACATATCACAGCTTTCTGAAATTGCAAAAGAAATAAACAGCTAGCAGCAGCTCAATTACTGTATAAATAACTGTAAATTGAACTGCTTAATTCGTGGAATTACTGTATGGCACATATGTATATGTATGTATGTATATGGTTGTACATATCGTTGCAGACATTCAATACATCATTGAATCACACAATCTTCACAAATCTTTGATTTGGCATATTTGTTTGGCGCATAAAATTTTGTAAATTGGCACTTTTTGTGCTGAAAGAAAGAACAAGAAAAATAATCAATTTTTCAACACAAATTTATCCATGCAAACTCGCGTTTATCGACCTGTGATCGTATGTAATTGATTTCACGCCGGTCGAGCGAGAAGAAAAAAATGGAGGGAGGGAGGAGGAGAAAGACAGACAGAAAGAAAGAGAAAAAGAGAGAGATAGAAAGAAAAAGAAAGAAAAAAAAGGAAGAAAGGAAAAAGTGGACAATACAATGAAGCAAACTGTGCGAACTGAAGCGCTACCACGACGCGGCTCGTGCGTGTAGAATGTGATAATCTGGCCAAATTAAGCTTGAAATTCATCGTCATCTCCCCCTTCCCCCTCCTCCCATCCTCCATCCACCATCCATTCATCCATTCTCACGAGATGATGATTATCACGCTTCTTTACGTGTCCAGTAGCAGCAGCAACTGCTGCGGCGGCAATCGTGATAAATAACGCAATTTTTGCGCCATCGACAATTTAAGGGAGGGGGAGAGGAAGGAGGGGGGATGAGGAAGCGTAAAAATAATGAACGCATCGCTTACGAAGCGTAAAGCATCAATAACTCGCTGACGCGATTTTGTGGAATGCGGTTAAAAGTCGGGTGACTTTGCATTTTGCAGAAAATTGGAATTGAATCTAATCCGAAAATGTGCAAGTTCAATCACGACTATTGTAATCTCAAAAAACAAAAACAAATTATAGCATGCTACCGTATTTCAGCATTCTATCAAAAATAAAAAAAATTACAGTACATTAAAAACATTATTTGTTTTGAACAGAAATTATGTAATGACGACAAACGTTGAATTACATATGTGTATGTACAGTAATTATTTGAAAATGTAATAAAATTAATAAAAAGCCATCAAATACTATTTATATACAACATCCATTAAAGCCACAAAACTACATTCCCCCACAAGACTACGTCAAATTCCGCTAAACTTTTTCGAATTTTTAAGCATGCACATATACCGTAAGAAAATGCATTAATGGAAGTGTAAATGGATGACTGCCTCCAAAAAGACAAAATCAAACAATTCGCCGAAAATGCCATAAGTGAAAACACTTTTCGTCAAACAAACAAAAATTGAAAATGGCAAAACTTTGAAAATACATTTTTACTTTTTACTTACTTACTTACTTACTACATAACAACTTTGCGGCTTACTTTCGTCAGTCAGCTTTTTGCTTTCCTTTGGCTTTCCCTTCCTTTCCCCTACTTTCCTTTCCTTTCCTTAAATCATACATATGTATGTATATGATTGCACACCTCACGTTACCTTTGAGTGAGTGAGAATTTGTGCTTGTTCGTTGTTGGTTAGCGGCGAGAGATGATTGATATCTTGCGTTAGACAACAACAAACTCCTTGTCCTTGTTGTCGTCGATTACTAACTACATACTGGCTGGCGTATTTGCGTTAGACAAAAATAAACAGAAAATTAGTCGCCGCGATTTGTTTGGAAATATTTGCGTTAGACAAACGAAAGACAAACGAATGAAAAAAGCGATGCAGCCACACAATGACGCTATTTCTTCGCTTATGACATACATACTTGTTATTGTATGCTTGTGTGATACAAAATGCTTACATTAAAATACTGTGGTTGTTGGTTGGTGGTGGGCGTTGAGCGCAAAAGCAAAAAGTTTATTCCAATGCACAACAAAATGAAATGACGGAATGAAGAAAGATGAAAAGAAAGAAAGAAAGAGATCAAGTAAAGCATTGAGATGGAGAAAGCATGAATAATAAGAAAAAGGAACAAAAATAATGTGTAATATTCCGTGTTGGAGTAAAAAGAAGTCATAACTTATGACAAGCATACTTTTTACTACTATAACACATACATACTATTCATTGCTCACAATTTGTAAAAACTCTTGTAAGGGTAAAGTGAGATTTACCATAATTCTCTGCCTCAATCCCCCTTTCTTAGTCAGCCAGTCAGCCAGCCACATACTTTATTAATGCATTTTGTTCATTCTTTTATTTTAAGAAAGCAAAAGATGTAAGTAAATTGAAAGGAAAAAACAACCTCATTTTGCGATAAATATGAAATAATTAGCATTGTGTGTGTGTATACGGTAGAGCAAAAGTTTTGGAAAAAATAATAATTTTACCAAAAATAACTATTTTTCTTTCGTTACTTTTTATTTAATAATGTTAGCCAAAAATTGCTGAAAATTTTGCCATTTCTACATCCTTATTTTGAAAAAAAAATTTCAAATCGCAAAAGATTCAGTTTACCAGGATGTAAAATTAATATCTTAAAAAGTTCAAATTCAATCCGCCAGTCAAAATTGATTTGAAAAAAAAAAATTCAAAAATTCAAACTGAATCGTCAACTTCAAAAATTGAATTATGAACTAATTATGAATTGAATCGTCAGCTTGAAGTTTTGAACTTGACTCTTTTCAAATTTATTTGAATTAGCGCTTCGCACTTCAGCAGGCAAAACTGTATTCTGTGTGTGTTCTGTAATGCAAAAGTTCACTTTGTAAATGACTAGATTATGAATGTTTGTTGTTACAGTACCATAGTATAATTTCAACTGTTGACTGTATAACATTTTTTTTCGAAAGCGACGGCAAAACGTTTTGAAGCAAAGACGCCAAAATTTTTTTTTCAGATAATCAAAGATGGTTTGAGATGGTGCGTGTGTTTTCAAAATACATTTCCTTTAATATTACAATTTTTGATGTTGAACATACTGTACATACATACGCATTGCATAATGAGGCACGAGGTGTGCTGTAGCTTTATTGTTGTATTTGCACAAAAGAAATATAATTTAAAAAAAATTGAATTTGAATATTTGAAAAGCTGAAAGCGCACTTTACAAATCGGCCACCGTAGTTTGTTTATATGCGCATTATGATGAGCGTATCGTAGTCTTTGTGCTTTGGCCCGATTGACGAAATATTTGAGTTTTAAGCGGAAATCCTTCAACTTTGCTGTTTCCTGTAAGCAACAACATTCGACATTGCTTAATTTACAACAACATCAAACAACAACAAACAACAACAACAGCACAGGAACTAAAAAGTTCAGTCATCCGCAATTAATAACATCGAAATCTGCCATTAATTGACAACAACAATAACAACATCAACAACGCAGCGCAATTGCTGTTGTTGTTGGCTTGCTTCTGACCTGACTTTTCCCACTTCCACAGCAAAAATTGTGCCTGCCTGCTGTCTGTCTTTTTTTGGAGAATCGCATACATACAAATATTATATATGTATGAATGTATTTTCATATATTTCTACCTGAACACACGTCAGTAGTATTTTTGGTAGCTGCCACAGCCAAAAGTTATCTCCATCGTTCAAAAACTCACACCAACAACAAGAGTCACAATAACAAAAACAACAACAACAACAACAACATCAACAACAACAACAACAACAACAACAGCAACAACAACAACAGCAACAACAACAACAACAACAATGACGACAATGACGACAGTAGTATGTATTATTGATGACGACGATAATCACGGATTTTGGCTGATGGAAAAAGAAAAAGAGAAAGCAAGAAAGAAAGAAAGAAAGGAAAAAGGGAAAGAAGAAAGAAAGAGAAGAAGAAAGCAAGCAAGAAAAAAAAAGAAAGGGAGAAAGGAAGAAGAGTTGGAAGGTAAAATGGTAGCTCGACTAAGGCCGACAACAAAAAAATTACCTGTGAAAAATTACCTGTGTATTTACTATATGTTTCGGCAAACTTGGTGAAAATTGGGGTGGGGTGATGTAGCGGATGGCTGCTGCTGTGGCAGCGGCTGCTGTTGTTGTTATTGTTGTCGTTTTTGCCTGTGTTTTTTGAGGCGAGAACAAAAGTTGGATTTGTGAATTGCTGAATGAAATATGATGAAAGGAATGAAAAAGGCAAAAAGTCAAAACATGTGGAAAAACAAAACAAAAAAAACAGGATTAAAGCGAGTTCGGATTATCGGTTGATTAAGGAATAAAAATTCTTTTAATTGACATCCAAAATGAAAGTGACTGTAATCGATTGGAACTTCGAAATTGTTTCTAGTCAAAAATGTAAAGACATCACTCTTTTTTTATAATCTGAATCTTTGTGTGAAAGCGCAACTCCAAGGACAATCCGTTCGAAATTATTTCTGCTTGTTTAGCTTGGGGGTGGACTCCGGAGCTTTGAACTGTTAGGGAACGAGAATTTTGGCGAGATAGCACGCGTTCGTCTCGTCGTCTGACGTGCGCTAAAACCTATTTGGGAATTGAAAACCGCCGGAACAAACATCGCTATGACTTCGATCGGATACGAAAAGTTATAGTTAAGGCGGTAAGCCCCACAGGTGACTGGGGGAGTATAAGTCCGGGTCTCGTCCCCGGCGCCTCCGCCGTGTTTGTGGTTCACGACTCAGGCCTCTTGGCCCAACGTCCCACCGTCTCTGACGGTCGTGGCGATGTTTGTAGTCCGGCTGGGAGCGTGCATTGTTCATTTTTTTCGTTTTTATTTAAAATCATTATTAATCAGCTGGGTGGCGAATGGGTGGTGGAATTCCTCAGAATTTAGTTTATTAATGCTGTTGCTTTTTCACGAAAACATATTCAAATTTTACATTATTTTAATTGTACGACGACAAAAATTAAAAATTTTCGTATTTTATATTATAATATATATAAAAAATATTTTTGATGATATCTTTCACAATTTTTAAACTTTTTACCAATTTAAATACACGGACAAATATTTTGTTATATTATTTCTTTGTGCATTTAAAGTTAAAAAACCATATATGTATTGAAAAATAAAATCAAAATTGCCATTCGGTTAAAAAAGTAAAATTTATTTAATAATGGCATTAATCCTTAAAAAACCCAAATTTTAAATAAGTTTTGTAATCACATACAAGTTAACAAAATTATTTTGCATGTCAAAAAAATTCCGGGCCCAACCGGGCCGGCCCGGCCCGCGAGCCACCCTTATCTTCCACATTAATCAGTCCTCCGTAAGGCTTTTTCCGATTCTAAGCTTCAATTGCAAATATTCAATAGGACGAAACATTTATTGGTGGCAGTGTCCCCTTCCCCCTCCCCTGCTCTACTGCTTACCGCCCCGTTCCTCTTACCCCTACACAACCCCTCCTTCACCTCAAGGAAGTTGGGAAGTATTTTGTCATTAAATTGGTAAAACATTCTTTTTTTTTGCACTGTCAATTTATCACTACAAATTACTACGGTGGACGTGGTGGCTGGCTATTGAATTCATTTTATTACAAAGAAAAGAATAAATAAAATTATTTTATTTTATTTTATAATTATTAGCTTCCTGACAAATACACAAAAAATAAACGGATAAATATAAACTTAATAAATGTATAAAAGCATAATACAAATAAGAAGTTATTATCGTATCGCCACAGTAATATGAGAGAGTGAGTGAAGAGAGGAGAAGAGAGAGAAACAGAGAAAAAGGCGCTCTCGGAATGATTTGGGCATTAATTAATTTATAATTTTCAACAAAAACCAAAGAAAATTTCAAAAAAATTTTGAATATTTTTGACACAAAAAAGTTACAAAAAGCGCTGGTGGTCCCACGCGGAAATAAAAAAAAACGTTTTGTTTGTTGTTGTTGTTGCTGGAAGACAGAACTTTGTTGTTTTTTGTTTGTTTGTTTTTTTGAAGTGATGAAAAGTGAACATAAATGAAAATAATTGGGCAAAAAATTTGAATTAAAACAAATTGCAAAATCAAAAAAAAAGTTGAATTTGCAGGAAAAAAAAACAAAAAATTTGAAAATTATAATTCAAATTCCCGCTTTTGGGTCGTCACAGGTTGGCACGTTTTGGTGCCGTAGCGTAACGTATCGTACCGTAGTTGTTGGTGGTGGTGTTGCTCGTTGATTATTACATATATGTGTAGTAACGATATTTTCATTATATTTATTAAAAAATGAAAAATGTTTGGGGAAAATGAATGGTTGAAAATGGGCGAGAGAAGACAGGAATGTGGTTTAAAATGTTCTCTTTTTACAATTTATTAAATTTATTTAGTTTTGATTTTTTTGTTCGCGATTCGAGAACTTTTCGAGGGTGTGCAGCTTGCGTGTAAATACAAGTTCTGTGTATTACCGTATCACACAGCACAGCCCACACACATCCACATACACACATACATATATATGTGCAGCCAGCCAGCTACGATCGCTGTTGTGTTTGTGGTTGTTGTTGTTCGTCGGTGGCGTTTGAGCCTAAAAATACAGAGTAACAATTATTATGAATCCAAATTTTTTTACAAACGATTTGTGTTGGTCTTGCTGAAAAACATTTCGACTATGGACTTTTTGGAATTTTTTTTGTATTTATACATACATATTTTTTGTTTCCCCCCATCCCCCCCCCCAATTCAGCGACGTATTTAGAGGAGGGGGAGAATATTCTTTTTGGGTTTCTGCCCCCACCCCACCCGCAACTCACAGAATTTTAATTGCTTCTACTATGTGGATACGCCACTGCCCGCCTCCCCAACTGCAGTTATTTTGTGATAAATGAAGGGATTTAGATGGAAATGGTTTGCTCTCTCTTGTTTGGGCATTCGTTTTGTTGTTGTGTTTGGATAATTTTGTTAGTATTCCTTTAAAAAATTAGTTTTTTTATGTATTAACTTCGTGTGACTAAGTATTTTTCCACCATAAACATTATTACATTATTCCTACACATATGTTTAACATATGGTATTGTGGTGGTAAAATGCGTACGGTATTCTATTCTGGTGTGTGTTAGCTTATGTGTTAGCTAAAAGGTTAAAATTATTTTTATTTTTACCGTACTTGTACTGTGTTAGGGTTACTGTTTAATGGGCAGCTTGTGGTGGTAAAATAACGTGTTAAGTTAAATGTAATAGATGAAGCAAGCAAAGGCAAATAAAAACATTTTTATACTCAAATAATAATAATAATATAATAATAGTAATAGTAATAATATATAATATGTTTGAAAAATAATAATAGTAATAGTAATAATAATATTATTTTAATAAAAGCGCAACTAAATAAAATTAAAAATAAATGTTATATGTATGTATGATATCAGCAAGTAATAATATTGTTCGAATTACAGTAATTTCAAAGTCAAAAAGAGAAAAACTCAAACCGGTTACGGTGGTCATTATGTGTATCAACTTGTCACAATGCACGCACACACATTATGTGTGAAGGTGTGTTGAGTTTGTATGTGTGTGTGTGTGTGTGTGTGTGTGTGTGTGTGTGTGTGTGTGTGTGTGTGTGTGTGTGTGTGTGTGT
>SAUE01002967.1:494834-515254 GCA_009724625.1 Deladenus siricidicola | reverse complement strand
TGTGTGTGTGTGTGTGTGTGTGTGTGTGTGTGTGTGTGTGTGTGTGTGTGTGTGTGTGTGTGTGTGTGTAAGTGGATTGAAGTTAAAAGTTGGTTTGGGGTTAATGATAACGACATTGATAATGATAATTACAGTAATAATGATAATGATAACGGTAACCGTAAGTAAGAGCAAACGAACGAATGATAATGATAGATAGGAATGTGATATCAATCAATCAAAATCAATCATAAAATACATGTATTAATACACGTTGATAATTTGTCAAATCTCATTATCATGTTATGAATGAATAAATTTGTGGATAGAGAAGCCGATTTTTGGAGGGAAAATATCAAGCTGAAGTTATCTGATATTATCATTATGCATATTATTTCATCATTATCACACGGCATCCAAAAAAATCATTGGTTATTTGGCGCTCTTTTCATATCAAAAATCACATAATATAAGATATTAAATTTTTCCACTCACTTAAACCCGTGGGATTATTTCCATAAAAACATTAGAAGTAATAGAAGGGCTCTATCTCTACGAAATCAAAATACCTCGTCTCAGAATTACAACTTTTTTGTCAGAACAATTAATCCTTGGAATAAAATATCTGAAGAAATAATTCTCAGTAATCTGTACTCTGACTCTGTACTCAGTAAAAATAACTCTGACCTTTTTGCTAAAATTTTGAATTTTTGAAAGCGGGACTTCCCCAAACCCAGGCTTATGGCGAGGAGAAGGTATTCGAATAATTTTTTGTTGACTTATTATTGATGTAATTGAACCAATTGTTAATTATAATTGCAGTGTTGTTATGTTTTATAACTTGTTGAAATGGCTACGTAAGTGTACTCATTGTACCTGTTTGTCCAATAAATTATTATTATTATTATAATGATATCATTTTGAGTTTGCTTTTCTCATTTTGCTTTTCTCATATTTGGCTAATCCACGCTTTCTCATCTCCACTGATACATATTATCATTCCAAGACCACAAAAAAGCGCCAAATAAACAAAGAAATAAAAAATAATAACATATTATTGATTAAGTCACAGAAAGGGATAAGCTCAATTTACATGGAATTAATCAAAATTTTCTGTGGTTAAAGCAGCAAAACACACACACACACATTTACATGGAAGAAAGGCACTATCAGCGCAGACTGCTGCTGTTGTTGTTGCTGCTGCTATTGTTGTTGAAGTCGGGGCGTAGCCAAAAAATCAACGATAACCACACAGAAGAGGGTCAGGAGATGAGTCAGTGAAAACTTTCCCTTTTCGCCCCCTTCCATCCACCCTTTTTTTTCGCCCACTTCCTCTAGTATTGATACGAACCGTCTGTGCCAACGCTCTCGTTGTCCGCGTTGTTCAGATTGTCGTTCGAGTTGGCCATGTGCGAGCGGCCGCCGCTGCCGCCGCCGATCGTCGACGAGCTACCGTACTGTCGGCCGCTGCGGCCGCCGGCGCCGCCGGTCGCCGCCAGCAGCGCCGACGACGAGGCGGCCATCGTCGTACGCCGGGTGGCGGTGGCGGCGCTGCTGCGCAGCATGCTGTTCTCTGCCAACAGCGTGGAGTTCGCCTCGTGGAGGTCGTCCATTTGGCGCTGCAGAGCGCGCGACTTATTGCGCTCGCGGCCCACCGCCTCGTCCGCCTCCTCGAACTGCGAGCGAAGCGTTCGATTGCGCGTGCGTTCGCGCTCCAGCTATAATTTCATTACATATTTAGCTACGGTAACGGGAAAATTGGCGAATGTGAAACGTTTTGCACACATTTCATACGTCATTCGAAGGCTGATGATGCACATATTCCAAATATACAAATTTTTTTTCGGAAACATAATACATGTTGATTTTCCACTCCGCGAAGATAAAACAGCCTCAGGTGAGCCAAGATAGTGCAATTTTAAGAAAATATCAAAAAATTTACTTTTTCTCCGAATCGTTTTAAATTCGTAAAAATTGATTGAAATAGCACGAAAATGTATTTTGTATTAAAAATGAATCATTATTGGCGTTCAAGCGATTTAAAAAACAGAATAATTTTGTTTGATATTTGCTTAAAATCAAACTACCTTGGTCCCCTTTGTGGTTTTCTGAGATTTGCGGAGTGGAAAATGAACGTGTTTTGCGTCTCCAAAAAATGATTAGATATATGGATTCTGTACATTATCCGCCTTTAGCTTCAGCAGAATAACGTATGAAATGCGTAAATCGGTCGCGTTGAGTCACGCTAACTTTTTTTTACTCTCTTAAATTGATAATCAAATCGGAGAGCGCGCGTACCTGTTCGCGATGCTGATCGGCGTTGCGGCGCTCGTTCTCGATCTGGAGGCCGGCCTCCTCTAGCCGCTTGTTGAGCCGGCGCACGGTGCGGTTCGCGTTGTTCAGCTCCATTTGCTCGGTGTTTAGCTGCTCCTCGAGCGCTTGAATCTTGCTGTCGAGCGCCGCCAATTGCGCTTTGTTGCGCGTCTGCGCTGACGTCTCCATCTCAGCGACGCGAGCGCGCAAGTCTCGTACCGTACGCTCGAGCGCCGTCTTCTCCCCGTCGACGCGCTGCGTCAGCTGACGCTCCTGCGACAAATCGCTGGTCACCTGCTCTAGCTAAAAAAACCAAAGATTTTAGTGAATTTGATTCCGTGAGTTAACCAATCGCTGTCAGCAATTGATACCAACTGTTGGCGTTTGGAGAAATGGAAAATTTTTGCTAAAAAAATTTCAAAACATTTTTCAAAATTTCAAATTTCAAACCTTTTTGTTTTCATATTTAAAAAAAATTTTTTTACAGAATTTTTTTATTAAAAAAAATGAATTTTTGTCATATGTTTTCAAATAAATTTTTATTGAAAAAAATTAAAAATTAAATTTTTTATGTGAAATAAACAAATCTTTTTCATTTCGCCAACATTATTGAATGGAAGAAAAAAAACAAGCCATACGCCTAACGCGCTGCTCCACCATATTTAACTATTGTATGGCAGTTTTTTACATAGAACATACACCAGAAACCTGCTAAAAACCTGCTACACAACAACCTGCTTTGTACAAAAATGCTAACAGACCTGCTGTTGCGCCTTTCGCGCGCGCTCCTCCGCCAACTCGACGTTGCTCTCGAGCTCCTCGAAGTCTTCGCTCAGCTGCTGAATCTTCGACTCGAGGCGACGCTTCTCCTCCGAGCTCATCTGACCGCCGCGCGACACCTGCTCCTCGAGCGCGTCGCGCTCCGCCTCCGCCTGCCGGCGCGCCAGCACAAGATGCTCGTTGTTCTGCTGCAACTCCTGCACTTCCAGCTCCATCACTCGCATCCTGCAAGTCAATGTGTTTGTTTAGAAAACCGTTTTTCAGCTTGTTTAGCAACGTAACTGCTGGGAAACCAAATTGTGAGCTAAGTATATTCAATAAATTCAATAAATAATATAATGTGTAAACGTCACAAAAATTTGTGCGAAGAATCACGGAGTGTCCCATCGAAATCCCCTGATTTTAATGGCAAATAACTTTTTTAATTGTATGTAAATTTGGATAAAAATTTTAGGCGAAAAGTCAAAATTTCAGAAATTTCAGAAAATTTTACAATAATCGGTCAAAATTCACTTCATTTTTCATGATTTTTGGTGAGCTTAAACAAAAAATCATACAATACGTATTAGGCATTCGTATTAGGCATCCTTGGTACAGTACTCAGCGCTACATATGTATTTACTACAGTATTGCATATAAAAATGAAGTGAAAGAAAAAATTAGCGTACTTTCGCTCGAGCTCGCGATAGCTAGCCGACAGCTCCTCCTTTGTCTGGCGCGCGTCGTCGGTCTCTTGTTGGATGTCCTTGAGCTGCTGCTGCAGCTTCTTCACCTGCTTCGCGAACTCGTCGCGCTGGCGCGCTTGAATCTCGAACTGCTGCTCCAACTCGGCCTTGGCCGCCTCCATGTTCTTGCGCTGCGTGATCGCGGCCGCCTAAAAACAACGTGTGAGGCGATGCATATGTATGTAGCTATGATAAGACAACTCAAATGTACGAGATGACTAGCTGCGGATACAAAAATTGCTGGCGACCACCCTTGAAAATAAATTATTTTATGTCCAGAAATGTTTTGCATGCACTATTATCATACGAAGTTGGAAATTGGCGAAAAGTTGAAAACTCTGGGTATCGTAGTTTTTAGCTATGGTATGTATGTGTGACTACGGTGTCTTCTATGAGACCACGTTTGAAAAGCTACGATACCGCCAAGTTGCGAGCCGGGAGGGTAATTTTAACAATTTTTTGTTTGTACATATGTATGTATGTATGTATACGGAACCTTGGCACGTCGCTCGTTGTCCAGGTCCATTTCAAAGTCTTTGAGCTGCTTTTGCAGCGCGCGCCGTTTGTCCTCGCCCTCCTGGTCCTTGAGCGCCAGCGCGCGCTCTTTTTCCTGGCGCTCGCCGTTCAGCAGCACCTCGCAACGGATCTTCGCGTCCTCGGCGTTCTGTACCGCGTCCTCCAGTTCTTCCACCTAAAAATACGACCAGAAATTATTTAACTTTTTCATTTTATTCATTTTTAATGCAGATTTTTTTCGAATCAATAATTATATTATATTGATGTGGGGAGGGGGCGGTTTTGCACGACGCTCACCTGTGCTCGCAGATCGGCCGTCTCCTGCTCAAGCCGGCGCTTCTCGCGCTCGAGCTCATGCACGCTCTTGCCATCATCGTCCTTTTTCGATATCTGAAAAAGAAAGCAATTAATTAATGAGAAAATTTTGAGGAAAAAGACAAGAAATTGTCTCCGCATAGGCGTAGTCAGGAAGAGGGGAAGAGGCCATGTCCACTCTCCGAAATCCCCCCCCCCCCCAAAAAAAAATTTTTAGGAATTTTTACCTTTTTTTAGGAATTTTTACCTTAATGAAATGACATGAGTCCTCCTCTATCCATTTAAAAAAGACTGGTTTCAAAAATTTGTTCTATGAATGTTGGGAGGTCAGCAGGAAAGGTCGTACTCCTCCATTATTTATCTTTTACCCATCCACCGCAATTTTTTTTTCTGTCAACACTCTGAGATGTGACTAGTTTTGTGATAAACCACAGCATTTAACCACCACTTTTTCTCTCCCTCTCTCTCTATCTAATATATTCACCAGCTCGTCCAACTCCAACTGCAGAAGGCGTCGCGTAGAGTCGAGCTCGCCGCACTCGGCGCGCAACTGCTCCAGCTCGTTGTTGAGCGAGAGGACTTTCGTCTCGCGGTCGCGAGACTCCTGCGCGAACTGATCACGCTCGCCGGTGATGCGCTGCACGTTGGCGCGCTCTTCGGCTAGTTGCTGGTCGAATTTGCGCTGGCGTTTCTCCATCTCGCGCGAGGCCGCCTTGACGCTGTCGAGCTCGCGGTTCGCGTCCTCGAACTGAAAAGCATTCCGGATTGATTGAAGCCAAGGCGAACAGTTTAATGAAACAATTTTATAAAAAAAATGAAAATTAAGATTTTGAATAAATGCCCAAACAAGTCGCCCACCTCCTCCTGCGACTTCTTTTTGGCGCGCTCGGCGCGGTCGCGCGCCGCCTCCGCCTCGGCGCAAATTTGCTGGAGCGCTTCGGCTTCCTTCTGGCTGCGCTTCTTGAGCTCCTCGTACTGTAGCGCGACGTCGTCGTTGATCTTCTTGCGCGCGTCGGCCAGCTGCTGTTTGAGGCCGTGGATTTGGGCGTCGTGCTGCTTGCACGTGGCCGTCTGCTCGTCCAGCTGCTCCGCGAAACTGAGCCGCGTCGCCTCTAGCGAGCGCACCTTTAAATGTATTAGTGTGGTATTGAAATAAAAAAAAGACTTGTACACATCGGCTGAGTGTCAAATGTGACAGCTAGAAGGCAAAAAAAACTATAATACTTCCACTTTCCACAGCTAATTTAACAACAAAATGTGTGCTATGAATGGAAAGCCTTACCACCACAGTAATAAACGAATCTCGGCACAAAAACAAAAAATAAAAATAAACCTGGCTTTGCAGCGAGAGCTTTTGGCGACTCTCTTCTTGCAGCTGCTCCTGGCTCTCGGCCAGCTGCTGCTGCAGCGTGTTCACGTTGCGCTGCAGCGACGCGGCACGCTGCTCCTCCTCGTCGCGCTGGTGCACCATCGCGTCGTAGTCGGCTTGTAGCTGAAAAAATAAAAAAATAAAATTAATAAATATTAAAAAATCTTTAAGAAAATAATCAAATTTTTTTTAATTATTTATTGCCCAAAACCCAAACCTTGGCGAGCTGCGCCTCGAGCGCCTTCTTTGCGCCCTCGAGCTCGACCAGCCGGCTGTTCAGGTCGTTGAAGCAGTTCTCGGCGGTCTTGCGGCGCTTCTCCGAGTCGGCCCTCAGCGTCTGACTGGCGGTCAGCTCGTCGGCGAGCGCCGCCTTCTCCTGCTCGAGCGCGGCGCGCGACTTTTCCGCCTGTTGGCGCAGACGACTTTGCTTCTCGAGTTGTTCGTCGAGCGCGGCTAGCTGCTTACCGTACTTCGCCTTCATCTCCTCGACTTTCGTCTCGTGTTCTTGCGTGGAGCTTTCGAGTGCGATCTGGAATTAAAAAAAGTTTATTGAAAGAAAGTCAAATTATTCTTCTTTTTGTCTGTGTGTGTCTCTATGTATATCCCTATGTACACTTTTTTGTCCGTCTTGTCTATTTGTCTGCTTGTCTATTTCTCATCCTTGTCCCTAAGGCCCACGTTCATAAAAGGCCTTGAGCTGTTCATTCCTCATCTCATCTTTTTATCAATTTTTTGAATTAGAAAAGAGCTAAATTTCCCTAAATTTCTCCATCCAGCTCTTACATCCGAACGCTCCCACTTCTCTACTTCTCTTACTCGCCACACAATTCCCTCGCCGTCCACAACAAACCTGAAGGGCCTTCAGCTGCTCGTCCTTCTTTTTCTGGATGTCGAGCGAAACGGCGGACTTGTCCGCCGCGTCCATGCACTCCGTCTTGAGGTTCTCGTAGTCGGCGCTGAGGTCGCGGCGCGCCTTGTCCGACTTCATGCGCGAATCGCGCTCCTGCTCGAGGTCGTCGCGCATCTCGTCGAGCATGCTCAGCAACTCTTTCTTCGTCTTCTCGAGCTCGTTGATTTGCGCGAGGTCGTCATCGTTTCTAAAACGCCGAAGAAAATTAGTATATCAAATAAATTTGCTGAAAATATAAAACAAAAACATACATGTATTTATGATATGTACATTAATGACACACACACACACATAGTAATGAAAGATTAGTGTATTTTTCGAGTTCACATACATACACAAATACATGTGTACAAAATTTGTACTACAAATAAAAACAACAAAAAATTGTTGTATGAGAAATACATATAATAAATAATAGTAAAGCCTCGCGTTCGGGCATTTTCAAAAATTTGACTATTTAAAAAAATTACAACTGAAAAAGGCTAAAAAATCGAAAACTTTATCAAATTTTTTTTAATTTTTGTGCTCGTCTCACAAGCCACACTCTCTTACACTTACTTACACAATAGTCGAACAAACTTCAAAACAAACTTCTTGAGCGTGGCGTTGAGTGCGGTCTCGGCCTTCGCCAAATGTTGGTGGAGTTCGTCGATTTTGTTGATTTTTTCGTCGATCATCTCGCGGTACTCGACGAGCTCGCCCTCCAGCTTGCGTTTCTCTTTCTCGAGCGCCTGGCGCGCGGCCAGCTCCTTCTCCAGCTTGTGCTCCACCTCGGCCAGCAGGCCGTCCAGCTGAAAATCGCATCAAGTTTTAGCGAAAATTTCGAGTGGAAAACGATTTCTTTTTCAATAAAATTGATTCTGATCCAAGTTCGGACTTCAATGCTATTGAGTCAACTTAAATTACTCGTGATCCACGCAAAGCCAAGCTCAAACTTTTGCGCAAAAACGAGCTTACATCAATCAGATAATTTTTAATATAAACAGTTTTAATTCCCATCCCGAGACAAAATGTTGCCATTCCCCACCCCATCAACACCCCCCCCCGTTTCGAGCTGCGTCTCCTCACCCCCATCTCGATTCAATATGACCCTACTCACTAATATCCCCATCGCATCCCAAGCAAACGAATGTGTTTTAATGAGCAATGAATGCCGACATGTGGTCGTAGCCACATACGTATATATATATATATATATATATATATATATATATATATATATATATATATATATATATATATATATATATNATATATATGTATACACATACATATATGTATGTAAGTGACAAATACAGTAGCGGAAAAAAGTAATTGGGCAGGGGCAGTATGTATGTATGTATGTGTTTGTATGTGTGGCCAGCCTACCTTTTGGCGATGTTTGCCCGACTGTTTGCTCTTCTCCTCCTCTTGCAGCAGCTGTTCGCTGAGGTGCGCGGCGCGGTCCTCCGCGTTCTTGCGCTCCTTCTGCAGCTTTTCGTGCGCGTCCTGCAGCTCGCCCAGCCGCTCCTCCATCCGCTTGAACTTCTGCTCGACGCCGGTGCGCTCCAGCTGCAGCTTCTGGCGCGCCTGCTCTTCCTCCTCCAGCTGCTCCTCCAGGTCTTGTTGGGTTTGCTGAAATTGAAAATTGTAGGAGGTGGCTGAAAGTAAATTGCTCCTAAAAGGCTCATATTAAAGTGGAGTGCCATATCTCCAAAGACTTAATTCGTATAGGAAACGGTACCCAGAGAAAACGAAAAGTGGGTACGGTATCTCTAAATATTCAATGCATGTGTGGTTACAATCTAAATAGACAACAGAGAGAGAGAGAACAAAAAGAGAACAACAATCAGGGTAGATAACAAAGAGAATTTTTTTTCAATTTTATGCCATTATCCGCAGAGAAAAGAAGAGTTTGTTTACCTCTTCCTCCGCCTCTCCGGGCTCATTCACAATCTCCTCATCTATCTCATGAATATCCTCATCCATTTCTTCTTCATTTTCTTCACTGAATCTTATTGTAGGAATATTCGCCATTTTTCGTTGCAAAACACAAAAAATTCACCAATCAAAATTGCGGCGATTTGGCCTGTGTACGAAACAACTGATAAAAAAAATTGCCTCCAAAAATTAAAAAGATAACAAAAGCCAAAAAATTTTTGGGAAAATTATCGTCAAAAAAGTTTTTTTTTCATTTGTAAAGTTCAAAAATTTAATATTTTTGAAACAAAAGAAAAAATAATTTTTTTTGTAAATTACAAAAAAAGCAAAAAGTTTTACAAAAATAAATAAAATTCGCTTTCAGAAATTAATCTTTTTTCGTACAAAAACAATGCTCTCCACAGTTTTTAACGGGTTTTTTTTTCAATTCCATTCATGATTTCTACATTCTCTGACGCATTTTTTCTTCGTGTTTAATTCGTAATTTTAAAAGCGTTTACATATATCTCTATCACTTGTTCTCTTTCTTCAAGAATTGGGGAACTTTTCTAAGCCTAGACTGACAATGAGTTTTGAATAAAAAATAGTCTCTCTTTCTCTCTATCTCTATCTTTTATCCCTATCTCTCTCTATCGCTCTTTCTCTTTCTTTCTCTATCTTTTATCTCTCATTCTGTCTCTAATTTACTCTCATTCGGTCACTCTTTTTATTCTGGCTCTCTCTTTCTCTCTCTTTTATCTCACTTTTCCCTGCTTCTTTCTCATTTACTCTCACTCCCTCACCCTCTCCTGTATCTGTCTCTTTCTCTTACCTTATCTGTCTTTTTCTCTCTTCTCTCTCCGCTCCTTGTGTCCTCAGAAGATACAGTAAGCATACCGCAACATCAAAAACACTCACTGTTAGTCGCGCCTTCTCCTCGAGCGCGTGCGTGACGGCCGCCTCGCCCTCTTCGATTCGCGTCTGCAGGTCATTCACCAACTCCTCCAGCTCCATCGTCTTCGCCTTGTAGAGATTGCGCAGCTCCTCGGCCTCCGCGCGCTCCTCCGCCTCCGTCTGCAGTTGGCCTTGGAGGAGGTTGCGCTCGCCGGCGAGTTGATCGATTTTCTGCTGGAGCGTCGATAACTCCGCCTCTTTGCTCTGCATCGCGTCGCGCACTTGGCGGATTTGCTCGTCACGCTTCGAAATCGCCTCCTCTTGGTTCGTCACCTGCGGACGAATTTTTTTATGATATAAAATTTTTAAATTTTTGTCATGTTTTAGCTTATTTTTAATTTTTAAATTATTTTTGTCGGAATTTTTTGCGACAAAAATTTGGTTTGAAACCAACAAAAATTACAACAAAAAAAATTAGAATGAAAAAGCCAACTTGCCGCCACTGAAGTTTCAGGAATTATTCTTTGAAAAGGCTGATAAATAGATATTTCTCTTGTTAATACAACCCTCTTTTTTGGCTTTTACCGCCCCCAGGGAAAATTTCTTGGCCCACATCTGTCATCATCCCACTCCCCATCCCCCACCCCTACTATCGTCGCATCGTTCCCTACCTGAAGAAGTGGCTTGACTTTGGTGAACAGCCGCCACCACTGCCAATTGCGCAGCTTCATCCACGCTAGTCCGTTGCGCTGCAGTACCCGAATCGCATTCGATTGCTGGACGCGCTTGTGGTAGAGGCGGCGCGCTAGGAAGGCGCGACACTGCGCCTGGAAGCAGATGATGAGGTCGGTGAGCTTCAGGTCGCGCTGCTCCTCCAACATTGCTAGCAGACCGGCGCGGAAGAAAATCTTCGACTGACCGATGCGGTAGAAGTGCGGCTCCATCTCCAGCGCGTCGATCATTCGCCTACACACACACGCAAAACAAAACGAAATTAGATCTTTATTCGGCAAAAAATTGCGGGGCTAAACACTCACTTCACCGCCTCCTTGCCGTCCATAAAGCCTTTGGGAATGACGTTGGGCGTGAGGATTTCGTAGCGATGGCGAAAGTCGTGGAAGGGCACGCGGTTGGGGAAGCCCTGGCGACAGATTCGAATTCCCTCCAGTACGCCATTGCAGCGCAGTTGCTCGAGGACGAGCATCGAGTCGACTTTGCGTGGCTAAATCACCGGTTATTAATGCAAAATCTCTCTCTCTCTCTCTCTCTCTCTCTTCTCTCTCTCTCTCTCTCTCTCTCTCTCTCTCTCCTCATTCCCTCCCTCTCTCGCACCATCTTTTTCTTTCTGTTCCTTTTTTTGCGTTTATTTCCCTTTCATTTTTACATTTCTTTCAAAAGATAACATCTTCACTGTAAATACATACCTTCTTTTCATGGTTGGGAATGATACAGCGCACAAAGTGTGGTACGGTATTGCGCAAAGTGGCCATCAGCCGCGACAATTGCTCCTTGTGGAGTTGGCTGACGGTGCGGAACATTCCCTTCTTTGTGCGCACGCCGAACGCCGTCTCGTTCAGCTCCGTCGCGCCCATGCCCGCGAATTCGGCTAAAACTCTTTTTTTTAATTGTTTGCCACTTTATCCAATTTTTGCGTTATTTTTCAGCTAAAATTTCCGCCATTTTTCCAAAAGATGTGGCTCACCGTCCTTCCAGATGTTGACGAGGAATGGGTCGGTGGAGTTCTGCATGAGCGCCACGACGTTCTCGTTGAGCGGGTCCATGTTCTTCATCAGCCACTGGTCGGCGGAGTAGTCGACGCGGCCGGCGTAGTGCACGACAGCGAAGTCGCTCTTCGAGCGCATCTCAGGCACGAGAAACTTGGGGTGCTTCTCGTGGTTGACGAGCAGCTTCTCCACCAGCGACTTGTCGGTCGCTTTCGGGAACAGGCACTGCTCGTCCAACAGCGCCAGAATGCCCATCGGCTGGAAAAAATTTGATTTTTTCTTTCAATTTTGAATAATTTAATTGATAGGTAAATGCTGGATTTGCATGTGCAAATGCTTGATGTGCAATGTGCACATACATATGTAAAAAATACATAAATGTACATATATGTAATGTATATATGTAAAACATACATAAGAAATACATATGTATGTGTTACTCACAATACTCAGCCTCGTGTACAGTACTTCTTATCCTACTCTTACAGTGTGTGGGTCAGTCGGCTTGTGGAATGTATACTACATAGAGTGTATACTATTGATATATACATACATATAATTTCGTTTATCATATCAATATGTTGCCCTGAGTACCGTCTTGTGAATTACCTCCTACAGTACTCTCATATCAATGCGATTGACCACACCTTCTCTAATTCAACGAAATCATATGATATCATACATTCATACATATGAGATGATATCATACATATTAATGAATACTTTCTCGATGATATCATATCAATTACTACTTTCTCAATGATATTATATCAATTAATATAATGGTTTTCTCGATGATAACACACACATATTATGATAATTAGTGATAGTGAACAAACCTTCTCGATGAGGTCGATGGTCGGCTGTAGGTCTAGGCCGAAATCGATAAACTGCCAGTCGATGCCCTCGCGCTGGTACTCCTCCTGCTCCAGCACGAACATTGTGTTGTTGAAGAGTTGCTGTAGCTTCTCGTTCGTGTAGTTGATGCACAGCTGCTCGAAGCTGTTGATATGGAAGATCTCGAAGCTGAAAGACAAAAACTTTGTCAACAACTCCAACAATTGGCAAACACAAGCTTATACTCTAAAACTACTCAAAGGCCAAAACCACATAATCTGAAAAAATCAAAGCAACCTATGTACCTTCCCCTGCCCCTGCCAAAGCTAGGCCCTCTACCATGCTGCTACCTTCAAACCAATCCTTCGCCACACCGACTACCCATGAGCTTTTAATTATTGAAATTTTTTTGGCCTACTCCCCCAATGGAAGTTCTAGGCTCACTGCGCTGTGCGTACCCCTTACTACTCACCTCACCCCCACCAACTTTTGGCGAAGGCCCACGAAATAATAAATAAATAAATAATATGATCCTCCGTTCCCCCTTCCGTTTACTTTCCCCATTGAGAAATTCCAGACCACACACCATCGAATAAGAATAAGAAAAAAAGAATGAAAGAAATACCCGGCGATATCGAGAATGCCGATGAAAGAGGTGCCCTGACGACGCGTTCGGTCTAGCGATTTGTTCAGCCGATTCACCAGCCACTTGAACATGCGCTCGTAGGAGGCCTTGCTGATCGCCTCGACGGCGAACTCCGCCTGCTCCTTGTTCTGCGCCTTTTGCACGTACTCGCGGCCGACTTTGATGCGTGGCCGCAGGAACGCCTTCGTGAAGTCGCCGACCGGCAGACCGAGCAAGTGGCACACCTTTTGCGCGACTGAAGCAGAATTTTTTTTTGTTTATTTTTACTTTTTGGAGAAACTTAGCCCACGATATTCAGTGGTGACTACAATTTTTAGCACTACGCGCTCACGCTCCACGTATGTATGCTATTGCCACAAACAATGTTTTTTTTCGAATCTTTCACGAAAAGCCAAAAAATGCGCGAAAAAGAAACCTTTATCGTGGGGAAGAATGGCCTGGTCCGACTTCTTCTCCGACACGAACTCGATGTTGCCGAACAGCAGAACGGCGCTGATGATGCGCAACACGGCTAAAAGATAAATAATTATATATGGGATAAAAAATATACTAAAAACATACTATGAAATTTGTCATTTAATCATTTTTAAATTTAAAAATAAAAAAATTAAAATACAAAAGTTGAAAAAGTCAGTAAGAAATTGTACAAATTGAAATTTTTGTATTACTAAATGTATGGTAAATATACAAATATATATTATTAAAAATGTATTAAAAATATACAGTTGACTTCGTCGGCATGGAAGCCCATAATCTCCATGGAGTGCAGAGTGTTCTGGAACTCGGCGCCGTCGTCCACATTCGGCAGATCGATGTTGCCGTTGTTGAGGAAAACGTATTGGTTGACGTCTTCGAGCAGATACGTCTCTGCAACATACACACACATACATATACACACATGTATATACATACATACACATACTTCAGGGGAGAGCAGCAAAAATAGATTTTATTTGTAAAAATTGCAAGCCACAAACCGCAAATTTTTGCGTGCGTAAAAAATGTTGCAAAATCGCAAATTGCAAACTCTGCCACCCATGATACATATGCGATTAAAATACGGTAGTAATTGGTTATATTGAATACATAATGTACAACCAAGAGTGTAGCCAATAAAAAACATATCAGTTCAGCGCGTAAATGGGAGCTGCAAAGATGAAAAATGACCAAAAATCCACATTTTCAAGAAGGGGGGAAGGGGGGAAGGGGGTGGATGAAGGGTATAAATCACCAACTTTTTTGCTCGGCGTTCGTGCCCCGCAGAAACTGGTAGAAGATGTGAAAGCTGCGCTCGGCGGTCGCCTGGCGACACGTTCGCGACTTCTCCAGCAAATAGAACTCGATGTTCGCGCCCGAAATGTAGCCGGACATGTCGAAGTTGATGCGAATGAACTTGCCCTACGATAGATAGAGTGGAATGAAAAAATTACACTGTAATTATACTGTTTGTGTTAACCATCTACAGTCTATACATATACAAATGTATGATATTTGCTTAACCGTATTGATATTACTGTATTGTTTACGGTATTGCGTATGATGTGAGCATAGTGTAGTGTGTAAAGTGATATTACTGTATTGTGTGTAATCTTACGGTACTAATATAATTATGTAGTTACTATAACAACCTTTTTCTTTGATATTACCGTAACCAATCAATTACTGTAATGTGAATTATTTAAATTTATATAAAAATGATTAAAATTATATTAAAAAACTCACAAATCGCGAGGAATTGTCGTTTTTGACGGTTTTGCTGTTGCCGAACGCCTCGAGAATCGGGTTGGCCTGTAGTAGTTGTTGCTCAAGCTCCGCCTACAAAAGCAAACACATCTGCATTAGATCGCAGTTCAACTTTCTCCAAAACATGTTGTTCCAAAAAAGCTGTGTGCAAGCGATACAGTAGGAAGACATACTTGCTCAGATCAAATACAGTATGGCATACATACATACTTGCTATTGCACATATATCTATGTATTTGTGTTACTACTGTCCACACACAAAAGCATATGTATGTAAATACTGTAATATAAAGCTGTAGCAGGCACACAAAGAAAAGGCCACAGCCATGTCAGCTGTTGTGGCAGCTGTTTCTGTAAGCATTAGTTGTTGTGTGCAAACGATGCAAATTGTCTCGACTTCAAAAAGGGGCGGAGCTATCAGGGGGTGGATAAAGCGTTAGCGTACGATAGCAAATGGGGGAAACTCGATGGTTATACATATGCGGGTACGGTGGTAAAGAAAATCTTTTGTATGAACTCATCAAAATCGGCTTACCACGTGATTTCCGCTCTCGGAATGGCTCTGAAATTGAGAAAGCAATAGAAGTGAGTAAAATGTGGAAAATGTCTAATGTGTGTCTCAAAGCGAAAAAATAAGTTTTTAGATAGAAGATACTGTGTAAATGGAATTTTTTTAATAATTTAAAAAAATGTAAAACAGTGAAAGTTGGAGATAAAGAGAAAAAGGGAGTGAGAAAAACACGCAGCAAAAAAAAGAACGCTTAAGATACAGTAATGAAAGGAGTACTGTAAGTAATAAATTAAATGATCTAAACGAGAAAGAAAAAGGTTTTCTGAGCGAGAAAAATGAAAAAATTTCACTCAGATCGAATAAAAATAAAATGGAAAAAACAACAAAAAAAACCTTTTGTGGCGTGAGTTTGTTGTTGTGGCGCGTGGCGCCGGCGACGTGTGCCAGATACTGTATGACCTTTTTGGTGTTCTCGGTTTTGCCGGCGCCCGATTCACCAGTGCACAAAATCGACTGGTCCTCGTGCTCTGAAACTCCAAAAGATAACAATCTGTACTAACTACGGTACCATTGTTTGGGAAAAAACCGAAAACCGAATCTACTACTGTTTTGTGGCAATATGTAGATTGCTAGCAAATGCGGCGACGCTTTACATATTTGGAAAAGCATGGGGAAATATGTAAAAAATTTTAACCCAAAAAATTCGGGAAAAATAGTTTTTTTATTGCTAATTTCATTCACTAAAATCTGATAACCGTATGCTTTCAAGTTCACTTCTCAAAATGTATTCAAAATAGATGAAAATTTTCGGTCGTATACGGTATATATATCACATACCGACGAATACTTTGCTTTTGCTTTGCAAACATTTTTGGATCCTTGAGGATCCAAAAAATATTTCAGTCTACAATATTGCATACATATTCCGTATAAAAAGAAAGTGAAGGTGGCTTATACATATGTGTGTATGTGTACGGTAGCGTGATGATCACTCACCCTGCAGCATCGACCTGTACGCGCTTTCGGCGATGGCGAAAATGTGTGGCGGCTGTTCGTGGCGCTTTGTGCCTTTGAACGCTTCGATGACGTCGTCGGAGTAGATGGGCAGCTTCTTGTACGGATTCACCACCACGCAAAACAGGCCGGAGTACGTCTAAATTTTCGGCGAAATTTGCACCATCGTAACTTACAAAACCAGTAAATTACGATATTTGCGCGACGTTAGTGTAAGTCACGCGTATCACGTATGTATGTATAATATAGAAGTAAGGCACTCACGTAGATGAGGTCGGAGAAGTAGCGCTCACGCAAATTGTGGAGGACGGACGCCTCGTTGAGGCACGTCAAGTCCGCCATGTCCTCAACCTAAAAAATACTATTTGAAATTTTTTCTGGACTAAATACAGTATCTCTAACAGTAGTGTTATAATTTATTCAATTCAGTAACCCTACCACTGTACTTATAATGTGTTCAGCTACAGTATCTCTATCAGTAAAGTTACAATTGAATTCATCCACAGTATCCCTAACAGTAAAGTTACAATGTATTCAATAAAAAATCTCAGTAGACTACATGTATATATATATATGTATATGTATGTATGTGTATGGTGTGTATACCTTGTCGAATTTAGGAGGATTCATTTTCTGACAGTCTTCTTTGCTGAATTTGAGACGCGCGCGCGTGTCCTCCAACTCTACCGTATACAGCTCTTCGCTTTCCTCCTGAAAGAAAAAATTTTTATTTCAAATTTTCTCTATTTTGCCGCCAATAAAATGTGCCAATTGTTTGGCAAAAGAAAATTTTATTTTGGCGCCAGCAAAAGCAATCGGCGTACCTTGATGTAGGCGCGAACGAAGCCCTCCTTCTCGTGCGGCACCCAAATCAGCTTCTTCTGCGCCCACTCGGCGGCCATCGTCGGGTCGGAGATGGTGGCGCGCTTCACCTAAACACATTTTCGCTTTAAAAACATCATTATATGATGCGTGTACTACTGAGACTGCACTACTATGTACATATGTAGCGTTTACTAGTGAAATGATCTTTTGAAATTTTCGAAAAATATGCCAATTTCCCCTCTACAAAAACATTACACCACAAATACTATACACAAAAAGTGTTCGAATTATGTACTAGCTTCGATGGGAGACGCGGCGGGAGTGTGGGGGGAAAGATTGCAACGACATTTGGTACATAGATTCAAAAAAAAACGTATTCATACACACAAGATACAGTATTCATTCAGCACACATGTCTTTACAGAAGGTGTCGCCAAAAAAACCCTTGACAATGTTTAATTTATCCGAAAGTATTGCAGAGTAAAAAATTTAATTTTTGTTTCATAAAATTCTTCATCATTGAGTCAACTGTATTTTACCGACTTTATTATTATTATTATTATTATTATATCTGGACCCCCGCGCTAGTCATTCAAATCACGCTCCCAAAACCGCTTGCTCTTTCTCTCTTTCTCTTTCTCTCTCTCATTTTGTTCGCATTTCTTTTATTTTTTTTATTTGTTTTTACTTCGTTTTTGAGAATGTTTTTTAAATATTTTTCAAAATTTTTTTTACAATTTATGCACATATAATTGAACAATATTAAATTGCAATTTTGCCAACTTAAGTAAGAACGTAACTTATCGAAATATGCTGAGATAAAGTAAAAGTGGCAAAAGATTTTATGCTTTTCAGAAATTAAAACAAACGTCTCTAAACGTCGCGCGATCGATAAATTTTATAAAAAATAATTAAAAGTAATTAAAAAAATAAAACCTTCAAGTGCTCGAGGTCGGTATCGGGGCGCGCGCCGCCGCCGGCGGTCGCGGTGCCGTTGAGCTTTGCGTTCGCCAGCCCATTGGGCTTTTGTGTGGACGGGCGATGAGTGGTGCCCGAGTCGCGTAAGTGTACCATTCAACTGAAAAATGAATAATAAACGTAAATACATAAAAATACTTTTTGTAATGTGTCCGTAGTCGCATAAAAATAAAAATGTCACATTTTGAGTTAATTGTAACTATATTTCTTCAAAAATGAGGTTGAATTGAACAAAAATTTCCTTAAAAATTTTGAAAAATTTCGAAATTTTCGAAAAAATGGCCAATTTTTCGAAAATCGAAAAACGAAAATCGAAAGGAAAAAACATCGAAAATCGAAATTTGAAAATCGAAAATTTTCTCACCCCTGATATGTACATAATATGGAGGAATCTTTTTTTTCAATAATTTTTTCAATTTTTCAATTATTTGATTGCATGAAAATGGATGGATTATTCAGATCATTCAGTTTATTTCCGTGTTGTTTAATTGATTTATGTAAAACAAAATGTCACAACACACATAAATTATTGAGTGCCGTGGACATGGGAGGGGAGGGGGGGGGAAGAGAACGTGTTCCACACGAGGTAAAGTGTATGGTTGTGGGTGAGGGTTGATCAAATATGTGGGAGGTCGAGGGGTGGTGATCAGGTCTGTGTGAGGGGGGTCATCAAGTGTGTGAATGGACGAAAAGTTGGGAATCGCCCAAGTAATGAAATATAAGACAGAACTTCGCCAAGCCTAGCCTCTCCCCTCCCCCCCCCCTTCCCCGACCAAAGTAATAAAGTAGGTAAAAAGTAACAAAAAAATATTTGATAAATCAAAAATTTGATGACATTTGTAGCAAAAAGCGGAGAAATCGCGTGGATCTTTGAGGTTTTTGCCAAATCTATTCACTAGAAAGTCTCTCACAAAAATCAAACGGCGCCCACCGAAGAAGAAAAAAATGACGCTTTGAAAACAACAAAAAATTTCAAATTTCAAATAGAAAATTTTTGTGGCAAAACGTTCGAAAAACAACAAAATTAAAAAATATAATAATCTCACCGCAATGAGGCGCGACACACACACACACGCACAGACGCACACAAAAGACAGTACACACAATTAAATACACACAAACACATGCACATATATGTGTGTGTATGTGAGTGAATGTGTGTACATGGGCTCGTATATAATGTGCATAAGTGTGTTGTGTATGTATAGACACACATAAATAGATGCAATTGTTCGAGTAAGAATGTACTACACAATTTGTGTGTGTGTGTTTGTTGTACAGTTTTTGATTGATCATATGACGATAAACAATTATACACTTTATGCATACATATGCATATTACATAACACCATACACAGCCAACCTCAGCCACTGGCTCCTCTTCCCCGTCCCCCTCGCCCTCACAGCCGCACACCACCTAGCTCTTCCGACTACCATAGTTCCCTCCGCCTGTACACATCTCAGCCTCTCTACTGACACCTCTTTACAACCCCTCACTCACCCCCCCCGTCTACTCTAACTGTAATCGTCCCCCGTCTGCTGTCCCTAGCCTAAGCCCCTGGCGCTCTATCCTCATCCCGCCATCACGTCACACAACAGCGATCTTTCCTCACCAGTCACAGCCCCCACTTCACCTCCTCCAACTGCCATCGTCACCCACAGTCTGACCCTAGCATTTGCATACATACATATGTATGTTGTACATTGAAGACTGGTACATATGTGGAGGTTGGATGCATAGGGTGAGGCTGGTGGTCGAGACAGGGATGGGGGGCGAGAGCAATGGGGTTGGTACGGATCTGGAATTACGGATCTTGAATGATTCATGGGGGAAAGGGTGGGTATTTAATCATTAAAAAATTTGAAAAAATTGAATTTGAAGAAATTGATTTATTTGTACATATTTTTCTTTTTAAATTATTTTATGAAAAAAAAATAAAAAAAGGCAATAAAATTCGAGAAAAAAAAGACAAAAAAAATTGGTAAAAAATACCAACAAAAAAAAAATTTGACGTTAAAATTTGGTGGCAGGTATGTAGATATAATATTTTAATATTTAACACATATTTTTTCCGAAAATGTCTCTTTTTTTGGCTGTTGTTGTTGTTGTTGGGTTATCGTTGTTGTTGTGATGGGATTGTGTGGGTAATTGTTGGGTTGGGTAAGAGGACAAACACAAATGGACGATAAAAAATATTTAAAAAATTTGAAAAAAAGAAATATTTGCGTACAAAACTTGTGCTTTGCCCCCACTCCCCCTCCCCCCGTATTCACATTCTTTCTTTCTTTTGTTTTGCTTTTCTTTGTGGATGGAGGAAAGAAAGAAAGAGAGAGAGAGAAAGAAAGAAAGAAAGAAAGAAAGAGAGAGAAAGAAAGAAAGAAAGAAAGAGAGAGAAAGAAAGAAAGAAAGAAAGAAAGAAAGAAAGAAAGAAAGAAAGAAAG